>PVIA01002405.1:0-52787 GCA_004024845.1 Tonatia bakeri | reverse complement strand
TTGCTGCTATGTATACTTGGGTGCAAAGGTTCTTTTGGATTGGTGTCTCAGGATTCTTAGAGTATAATCCCAACAGTGGAATTGTTGGGTCAAAAGGCAGTTCCATTTTTAGATTTTTGAGGAAATTCCATACTGTTTCCCACTGTGGTTGCACCAGTCCGCATTCCCACCAACAGTGCACTTAGGGTTCCCTTTTCTCCACATCCTTGACAGCACTTTTTATTTGTTGTTTTTGATGGCCATCCTGACTGGTGTGAAGTGGTATCTCATTGTGGTTTTAATTTGGATCTCTCTGATGGCTAGTGATGCTGAGCATTCTGTCATATGTCTCTGGGCCCTCTATGTCCTCCAGAAATAAACCCGTGTCTCTATGGTCAATTAGTTTTTGACAAAGGGAGTAGAAGCATAAAATAGAGTAAAAATAGCCTCTTTAACAAGTGGTATTGGGAGATCTGGACAGCTACATGCAAAAAAATGAAACTCAACCACCAACTTTACACCATACAGAAAAATAAACTCAGGATGGATGAAAGACTGAAATATAAGTCACAACACCATATAAGTCCTAGAGGAGAACATAGGCCGGAAATTTTCAAATATTCCATGCAGCAATATTTTCACTGATATGTCCCCTAGAGCAAGGGACATAAAGGAAAGAATAACCAAATGGGACTTCATCAAAATAAAAAGCTTGTGCATAGCTAAAGAAAGCATCGGACAAGGGTTTGATCTCCAAAATATATAACGAACTCACGTGACTCCATTCCAGGAAGACAACAATCCAATTAAAAAATGGGCAAAGGACTTGAACAGACACTTCTCCATGGTAACAAATTTTTCTTAGTCTTAAGTCAGTGTTTCAAATTTAGAGTTTTAATTTCTTTGGGGATATTTTATTTTCAGACCTTTGTTTTCTTTACTGGGGAGGTAAGAGGAGACCATTGTTTCAGCTGTCCCCACACCTGGCAGGACTACACAAAAAGTGATCTAGAGGGTAAGTTAGTCTTTGGGTCAAGACTTCAGCTTACCATTTTTTACAAACCAGAATTAACTGAGTAATAAGGGAATTGCTTTGGCCAGTAGAATTTATTTGACCAGAACTAAGTAGGACAAGAACTTTGACTTATTCAATGTGAAAACCAAATGGTCTTTAGGACATAGTTTATCAAACAGCCTGAAATGTTCATTGACGATTTCTTCAAGAAACTGAGAACTCCCTACGTTGACCTTGCAAATAGTCAATGTGCCCAAAGGAGGTAAAATGTTGAAAGAAAGCCATGGACAAAGAACTTGGCTTTCGTTTCTTTTGTTATCCATCCCTCATAAGGTATTTTTGTGACACTTCATAGGACAGTGTAAACCGTGCTTTGTAAACAATAGAGGACTATCACATGTATAGTGTTATTATTCTTACTAAAGGACAGGTGGTGTTATATGGAGGAAGATTGTAGCTGGTCAATCGTTTTTGTGGGGTAGCAACATTTCGTAAGTTATTTGCAAAAGTTCTCCCCATGGTTCAAACAATATGTCATTATGGGGATGCATTTTAAACTCTCCCATAATATGTTTGTCATTTTTTAAAGGAAATATATTTTTTAAGATTTTATTTATTTATTTTTAGAGAGGAAAGGGAGGGAGAAAGAGAGAGAGAGAGAGAAACATCAATGCGCGGCTGCTGGGGGCCGTGGCCTGCAACCCAGGCATGTGCCCTGACTGGGAATCGAACCTGCAATGCCTTGGTTTGTTTGTCATTTTTCAATTGCTTTGAACAAGATACAAATGCTTGGCAATTATATAACTTCATCATACAAAGGCACTGAGTGTAGGGGGACATTATAATGAACTATTACTTAACTAACACATTTTTAAAACCCAGGCCCTACCTGACAGTTACAGGAGCTTAATGTTGGTGTGACAGCTATCAGGAACTGGTACCATGATGATATGGAAACAGTTTTGTGTGCCCTTCACATCTGTGTTCTTCGCGTTGGGCACCTCTTCACAGTTTTGTTTGTTTGCAAAGGGAAAACATGGAGGCTCAGTGTTTTGCATTTGGGGGCTACTATTGGGAACGACTTTCTCCATTGGAATGTGACATCATTAAGCTTGTTGGAAAGCACAGGTGGGCATTGAATGGATGATTTGTAGACTATCTCCCCAACTTTCTTTGCATTGCTGGGTTTGTGAAGTGAGAATAGTGGTCATGAGGTACAGTCTTCTGTGTTTTTGATCTTGAACTGTCCTTATTTTCCTTTGGTAGTCCTGGTCCACATTTTAATCTCTAGATTCGTGTTCCTTCTGACACAGTAGCCACTGGGCACATGGGGCTATTGGGCATTAGAAATGTGGCTAGTCCAAATTGAGGTCCACTGTAAGTATAAAGTACACACTGGATTTTGATGACTATATGAAAAAAAAGAAACTATGTCAATAATTTTTATATTGGTTATATATTGAAATTATAGTATGTTACATGTATTATGTTAGCTAGAATAATTATTAACAATAATTTTATCTCTTCTAGAAAATTTAATATTACAGATGTGGTTCACATATTTTCATTGGATAGTGCTGGGCTAGAAGATAGTGGACAGCGTTTTTCTGCTTTTGATGAGAATGGGGAGTGAAGAAACACCGTGCACACATTGGAAAAATTTTTAGTGTCCATTAAATTACAATTCATTTTCATGGGAGCCTTAGGTTTTGATCAAGTTCTGTTTGTTCATAAACGAAGCCTGGGGCTAGTTAATTTGAAAAGCTAGTAGTCTGTGCAGCCCAGTGGTTCAGCTCGTAGTAGCCAGGGCCAGAGTACCTGGCTTGTCCTGATCTGTGGCAGAAGCAACTCTGGCGGAATGTAGCCTGTGTATCTGACCTTCTCAAAGTGGGCCCTCTCTGGCCACTCAGTTGATGGTAATGAGACTTTAGTCAAACCTGTGTGGCCACTGCAGACTCTTATCTGTAAAGAAACAATCATCCAATTTCGCAGCTAGAAAGCCATTCAGCATAAACTTTGGCAACTGAAACTCTTAAACCTAATCCTTTTGTTGGTATTAATGAAAATGTCTTCTGATTGTTAAATATGGATTGCAATATTTGCTTTAGTGTCTGCTCACCATCCTCCCTTTCTGCACATGCTCATTACCATTAGGATGTTTTGGGTGACTGGTGTGGTTCACGTCAGTGGCAACAAAAACTTGCCAATATGTTATCGATGTCTTGAGCTTAAGAATATGTTTGGATTTTCACCAGAGTGCAAATTTGTGTCTAATCACTCCCTTTCCACCTTCCTTTTGATGAAAATCATCAAAATGTGAGATGAAAGGATATAATGGGTTGTCTGAATGTTTTTCCCAGCCCTGTTGGAAATGATTGAGGCATTGGCTCCTCAGCATTTCCTCCGAGAAAGCAATTCCAAAGGTTGGTGTCAACTTACAGCTTAGTAATGGACTAATACACATTATCCTGTATGCAACTCGAAATTATAGCCTGCCAGCTGTGATTCTGGAAGTTTGGAAAAGGCTCCTTCCCAAGATTCTAAACAGAAATGGCTTTGAATGTTGCAGGCATGAGTCTGTCTAACCCTTCTAAAGGCAGCATGAATGCTGTAACATTTCTATTGATTTTTAACATTCAGTTCTCTAGAAAATAGAAAATAGCCAGAATTTGACAAGCACTTTACAAAATGATTCAGTCCTTCATAGATGCAGAGTAAGAGCTATGTTTACAAGTGACATTGTGCTTAAACTTGGAACAAACTTTCCTTGTTTCTTCTTATGCCTGTTTTATTATGTGGAGTGAAATTATGTTTTACTGGATTGGAAATAAGCCTTCAAATATTGTCTTATCTTCTTCAGATTTTCCTTTTATCTTTTAAATACAGATAGCTCCAAAATCCTAAAAAAGAATGCAAATTTTTGATTAAGTTATTTAATGTTTATCCTGAGGTATAAATCAAAGAAATCCAAATTTAAACAAGGAGTTATGTTGCATATGTTTAATTGTCACAGATAGAGTCCAGGGTCAACCAGGGTCTGGGTGAAGAGCCTCTCAGACATTGCTGTGGGGGTGGAAATTGTCACAGTATGGCTGAAAGGCAGCTTGACAATACTTGTCATAAGCTTTAAGACAGAATACGCACCGAGCAATTACATTTCTAAGAATTTTCCTGTGGGAAGTAATTAAGAATGAGAAAAGGATTTAACTAAACTGCAAGAATTTTCATTGCAGTTTTATTTAAAATATTAACAGTTGATGAACCTGGGTTAAGGGCATGTGGTGTTCTTTGCACTGTGTTTATTTTTGCCACTTATTTGTTCCTTTGAAATCTTCCCCCAAAAGTTTCAAACACCAGCTCTCAGACAGGAGGAAACAGAGGGTAACAATCCTTATTTACTGCCCTTTGAAGATAAGAACTGATGCCAGCTGCTTTTTTATTTCCCAATTGTAAAGTTTTTTTTTTTAATCTAGAAATATCTATTATAGGGAACTATTCATATAATTTAAGATGCATCCATACAATGTAACATTATTTAGCTATTAAAAATTACAGCTTTTAATTAATGTACTTTTAGTGAAAAAACAGGTTTCAAAGTAAACAGGTTACAAAAATGTATGAGAGTGTGATTTGATATTAAGAAAATATCTCTTTTACACATATGCCATAGAGAAGATTGAAGCAGTTATACCCAAGTGTTAATGGTAGTTATCTCTGGATGTTACAATTGTGAGGGGTTTTTTAATCTTTTTATTTCTTGTGTTTGAAAACAACAACTTTGGCTCCCTGGACAGTTTTCTGCCACTCTTTTTGCACATTTGAGTTTTCCTCTTCCCTGTAGGTGTGGTGAAATGGATAAAAGACACATAAAATTGTAGTAAGGATAAAACGCAAGTGGGGGACATAAGGAATTGCACTGCGATTCAAACCAATGTTCTGCGTAGTAACTGCCTTATGAGCTGCTTTGTTGACTTTGGTCTTTCATAATCACAGTGATGCCCTGAGACTCTGTCCCTACGGATACTGCTTGTTGTCATTCCCACGCCCCCCTCCCCCCGTCATGTTGCTGTGACTGAGTGATCGGTGCCCAGGCAGATAGGAACTCTGCCGTGCAGCTACTTTTTCATTTATTCTGATGCTTTGGAATTGTAATTCATCCTCTCATTTACCCCAAATAAATGATGATACTATAAAATTTTTGTAAAAATATTTTAATGAACTCACCTCATAAGCAAAGACTGGTGATTTGATAATTCCATTTAAAGATTATTATAGTATGTGAATCTTCTTAGGCCTTTAAGAGGGAAAAGTATTATTTTTTAAATATCATAATGAAGTCTTAAACCATCTAATACTAATGAATTACTTTATTGTCATTTGTGTGTGTGTGTGTGTGTGTGTGTGTGTGTGTGTGTGTGTGGCAGTTCATCCAACAGATATTCCCTCTGCCTTCAGGAAGCTTGCAGTCTAGTGGAAGAGGTAAATGCCCACCCAGGGCGAGGCAGCAGAGAGGAATAGTCACAAGAGAAGCAAATGTTAAGTGCTGTGAGGGTGTCACAAAGAGAGAGAATGTCTGGGATAGGACCATGGCAAAGTAGCTTTTGTGTTGGGCTAGAAGGATAGTATCAGGCTAACTGACAAAATTGAAAACAAACTATTAGTTTAAAATATTACATCACTGTTAAATTTACAGAAGTCAATAACTGTTCTGTGTTTCTGTGTGAGTATATTCCACTAATTAGGAAATACACAAAGGTCTCCAGCCATACCACCCCGACTGCAACCGACCTCGTCCAATCTCGGAAGCTGAGCAGGGTTAGGCCGGGTTAGCACTTGGAGGGAGGAAATACACAAAGACGTGTGTGGGGAGGGGATGGAGGGAGGAAGGAGGGGGAGGAGAGAGAGAGGGAGAGGCAGAGAGACAGAGAGAGAGAGAACAAATAATAAAGTGAATCAGGTAAAATATTATCAGTGTTCTCTTTACTATTTTTATTTTTATAACCTACCTTCTTGATTGAAATAAATTCCCAATAAAAAGTATTTAAAAAAACCAACTCCCAGATAGGAGGCAACAGAGGCCAACTGTCCTTGTTTATACTGTCTTCTGGGGACTAGCACCAATGCCGGCTGCTTTTTTATTTCCCTGAATGGGGTTCGCTCTAGCTATTTGTTGACTTCCCCAAACCACCGCGTAATTTTGCACAGCCCAGGATGGAGGGCAGCAGCGTCTGTTTCGCAGACCCCAGGCCTGAAATAGCAGGCGGGCTGTGCTGTGGGTGGGTGAAGCCTGCGCCTGCCCAGCCGCATTTGGCTCGGTCTGAGCAGTTTGCTATCAGACCCTTGGTGGTGGAGTACACGGCCAGGGCAAATAAAATGGGCAGTATGACTGAGAAAACAAAGCTTTCTGCCCCCCGTGTGAATGTTACCTTACCTCCTCTCCTCAAGGAGCACACAATTCTTTCTTCAGGGATATATCCCAGATGGCATTGGAGTCACTTCCCTCTCGTCCTTGGTAAACTGGAGCTTCGGCAGAGGGATGCCAAGTCCTCATTTCTGGTCTCCAGGTAACCTCCTCAGGTGTTCTCTCCACATGGCTCCAACCTGAGCTGCTGGCCACATGTCACTTTTCAAAGCCACCTTGAGTCAAGAAACACATTTCCCATAGTGCTACAAGTTTTAAGGATCCCTCAGTAGTGTGAGAATGCTCCCAGTGAGGAATCCAGCCCCATTTGAGGCCAAGGAGGGATAGAAGCTCCAGCTAAGAAGAGGGGTGTCGTCCCCATCTTTGGCCCCTCCAGCTATAGCTCCAGAAAGCTGAATTGGAAACACTAAGATAGATTCTGCCCTTCAGTCTGGGAAGGGCGGGTTTAGAGGGTGTGGAGGGAAGGAAATTATCCACCAGCTTCTCCCACTGTCTCCAGGGTGCTCACCTGGTCACTCAGAAACCAGAAGGCCAGAGAAGCTGCAGTCAGTGCTGGCTGGGGTGGGTTTGCAGCTGCCTGGCACCAGCCTGCCATGTGACCTCCCTTGTCCCCTGAGGCTGCAAGGGGAGAGTTCATGCTGCTCAGCTCAGGGTGTTCACTGAGCAGACGGGCCTCAGGGGAAGACCTGCCAGATCCTAGCAGTTGCTCTGCCGCTGAGCTGACTGTGTACATGGCCGTAGGCAGTCAGTGAGCCCCACTAAGTTTTGGCACCCACCAAATGGAGGTAATGATAGTCCTGAGCTCCTCAAACTGGTGTGAGGACTAAATGCATCAGACAATGTGTATCAAGTATAAAACATGAGTGGAGGTTATTGCCATCGTTGCTGTGCATATCTTGAGTATTAATGCTCGCAGGCTGGCTATCCTTTCTTCCCCAAACTTGTTGGTATGGCATGGCCAATTCACCTGTTGGTAGAGATCTTCTTGGAAGAGCAGAACTTTGCAATGGGCTATGCACAAAGTGCTCTTTGAAAAACTGTGAGTACTCAAGGAATGAATAAAGATGAGCACTTTTTAATTGTCCACTCCCAGCTCCGGGTGGGCGGTTTTCATTTCCTAACAGTACATGTGTCCTGCTCTTCCACCCTGCCGGGCCCTCCGCAAAGGCGGTGCTGTTCCCTTTACTCTGTGCGTATGGAACTCATCACTCGAGGCTTGCTCAGTGTCACCTTCCATGAAATTTTCTTGCCATGAGGGCAGAAGAAACTGCTCCTATAACGCCTTTTACCTAATTCTCTAATAGATCATACCCATGTGAAATAATACAGTTTTGTTTTTAAATTCATCGCCCCTACTCAACTATAAATTTCTGGAGCGTGAAGATTATCGGATTGTTCTAGTTCCAGCATGGAGCCAGGCGCACATGCTGCTCAATAACTGTTTTGTTGGGACTGTTCGTTGTTGTAAATTCTTTGGAAATGTGATACGCATATGGAGTAGTACTCAAGTCAGGAGTATGTGGTGATCACATTGTAGGTTACACACATGTTGAATCAATGTGTTGTATGCCTGAAACTAATGTAATATTGTATGCCCGCTATACTTAAATTTAAGGTACATCAGTAGGTGAGTGGATAAAAAAGCTGTGGTACTTTTACACAAGGGGATACTACACAGCAGTAAAAAAGAAGGAAATCTTTTTGTGACAGCGTGGACGGACCTGGAGAGTATTATGATAAATGAAATAAGCCAATCAGAGAAAGACAAACACCATATGATTCCATATATGGACTCTAATGAACAAAACACACTAACAAAGTGGAGACAGACTCATGGATGCAGAGAACCGACTGGCAGCTGTCAGAGGGGAGGGTGTTGGGGGCTGGGTGAGAAGGGCAAAGGGATTAAGCAAAAAAAAAAAAAGAAACGCTCATGGGTGTGTAAGGGGAAGAGAGGTAAGAGGAGGTAGGAGAGGGTACGGGGGGGGTAAATGGTGATGGAAGGAGACTTGACTTGGGGTGGTGAACACACAGTACAATACATAGATGCTGTATTATAGATTTTAACCTATATAATTTTATTAGCCAATGTCACCCCGATCAATTCAATGCAAAAGTAAATTTAAGAAATTTAGATTGAGAACACACACACACACAGGAGTATAGGGCTTGATATTTTTACAAAGTGAACATACCAGTATAACAAGCCTCCAGATCAAGCACTAGAATGAAGCTAAGGAGACTTTCAGGAGAAACCTAGAAGTCAGTCTTCAGTCCCTACTCCTGCCAAGGGCAACCACTGTCCCACTTTCTAACATCATAGATCAGTTTGAGATTCATTCATACCGTTGTATGCAGTTCTAGTTCATTTACTTTCATAGCTCTGTAGTATTTCACTGTGTAAACGTACCATTTATTTATTCATTCCACCACTGATGTTACACTGGAGAGTAACTGTTTGGTGAACTGAATCGAGTACTAACATCTGGCTCTTCAGAAACACTTTTCGACAGAGGGCTGACAGGACAGAGGTTAAATTCATGAACGCTGGAAAGGCAGCCCTGATTTCTCACCCTTCGAAAAGAGCAATGACTACGGGCTCCCAGTCTCAAGAGCTGGGAGGGCTCTCTGAGTTGGGACACCTCAGTTTCCAGACTGCATTCCTGATTCTGCTCTGGCCTGGCTGGTTGCTCAGTTGGTAGAAATCAGCCTGGTGGTTTGGGAGCATGGTGGCATCCCTAGGATTCTGTTTGGCTATTAAATATTGACATACAAACATACAGCTAAATGTGGTTTGCTAATGATCGTGGGGACATTGATTGTAATTCCTTGTCAATCTGACTTGCTGTCGGCGTCCGAATTTCCAACCTGTCTGAAAACGTTTTTAAAGGATTTCACTAGCAGTCTTTTGAGTCATTAGTCAATAAATGATGAAAAGGCTTTGGCTGTTTATACTTCGATGTTATCGTTTTAATGGGCAACTGTCTTCCATGCCACCCACCACAGAAATGCCTTCCCACTCCCTCCCCCCCTTTTTTTTTGAAGAAGGTGTCTAAGGTGAAGGGAGGTCTGGTTGCTATGGAAATCTGAAATTTCATGTTTACATTTTAAGAGGTAAGCTGAAACCCTCACTATTTGGTCTCCACCTGAGTGGCATTCGCATTTAGAAATTACAAGATTGTTATTGGCTATCTTGAGCTTGAGGATGTGGCTCAGTACTGGCAGTTAATTAAAACTAGGCTGGCTTTCAGTATCAGCCTGTTTTTGTAGGATGCCCCTAAAGTCTTTACTGCCCTGCAATGTGTTTTTGATGTAAAAAAAATATTTAAAAAGGAAACATAACACAGGGCAGCTTGTCCTCATTTACTGCGGAGGCTGGTGGCTCCGAGAGCTTTGCAGAGTGGGATTCTGCCCTACAGTTCTTTGTCCTTTCCCTCTGCCGGCTCCAGCCGCCACACTTCACTGTGCCCTAGGGAGAGCTGATAGGAGAGCAAAGCCCAGGAAGGAAAACTGCCCTGTAGGATGCAAACAGGGAAGATCTTAGGAAAGTTTGTCAAATCACAATATGGCTACTTTAAGTGGCAGATGAAACAGTTTTAAAGTACTCTTTTAGTTATTATTATTATCTTAAATATGTTTTCAATTATACAAGTAACTCATGAATACATCCTCAATGAAAAGCAAAATCTAACCATGCAGATAAAGAGAAAAATCTTCTTGACTGCTCCATGCCATTTCCCCCGGAGGACAACACTTTCATCAGTTACATATTTTGCCAGCTCAGCAGTCAGGAAACAATAGCCCAGGGACCAGTGCAGCTCACCGATGGTTTTATAAATAAAGTTTTATTGGAACACAGCCACACCCATTTGTTTCCACGTCGTCTCTGGCTGCTTTCACATCTCATTAGCTGAGTCTTGGGGCTGCAACAGAAACCCACAAAGCCTAAAATACTTACTCGCAGGCTTTTTACAAAGTTCGCTGACCCCTGTACTATTTTTTCTTTGTAATTTTATGTATTCCAAGGAACGTGTACTTTTACATGCAATGTTTATATATACATATAATTTATTTTACATAAATTAAATCACATAGTAGTACATTGTTCTATACTTCTAATTTTTTCACTTAACAATTTGCCTTCCTGGACTGTCATCTGAGTTGAAACATTGCTCTCCCTCACTGTGTTCACTTAGCTGTTGTATCTTGTCCACAGTGGGACCAAGTTAAACTTACTGTATCATCCTCGATTGGTGAACATGTAGCTCACTTTCAGCTTTTACTGTTAAAAAGGATGCAGCCATAAAAACTGCCAATAATCTCTATTTTTCTGTACCAGTATTGGAAAAATCACATTATAACATGCTGGTACATTTTCACAACAGAGAAGTTTCATGATAATTATGGCTGATATGGAGGGAAGAGGTGTTAATGAACTTGGTCTGGGGCTTAAAACACGGTAAGGGGCAATACTCAGGATGGACATTTATGCCTCTTATTGCTAGGCAGTGCCTGCTCTGGGTGAAGGCCCAAGTGGACTTGAAAGGCTCTTTACCTACAAGACATAGGAGGGAACTGGAAGTGTCCTTAGGCAGGGTATTTGTGAGCTTGCCCTCACCTGAACTATAGCCTAAGAAAATGTTAAGACTACAGTGTATGTGTCAGAAATATAAAACCAAGGAATGTCACGCTTCTAGGAACTTCCACGGTGATCCAGATGAGCCCCTTCCATTTTCAGATGAGCACACCAAGCCTCACGAAGATGGAGTGATTTATTCTCAATTGTAGGACTAGGTTTTGATGATGACCTAGTCTGTGAACTAACTCCAATGCCAGTGGCCTGGAATTGAAAGACCTGGTTTTCATAACTCAGGACCACTGACTTATATACAGTAGCTTGTCATTTATAAGTAGTATAGTTTGTCAGAGTATTTGAATTTGTAGGCTTTTAAAATACGTGATTTAAGTATGAAAATTCACACTAACGTAGTTTCGCTGCTGATTGAATATTAGTTGTGTCCCCTCAGTGATCACGGCAAACAGGTGCCCAGACTGGTCGAGTTGTAAGCAGTTTGAAAGGCCGTGCTCCCAACCACGGCGGACCATTCATTCGTGCACACCCAACCTCCTCTGAAGTCACTTTAGCACATGTGATGCGCAGGGTTAATCCAATACGAACATAGAGTGTTTTCTGCAAATCTAAGGAAAGTTTTGCTTCCAGTAGAGTAAAAATAATAATTGGGGCTCATGTGAATTACCATTTTGGCAGGTTAGAAATGACGTCAACCGTGGGTGGGCACGGCCTACATTTACACAAAGCAACACCTTGTAAACACGTCATGATTTTTGTTCATTGCCAGACTCACCATTGAATCCAAGCTCTTGCATAGGTGACACGAATCTGCATGAAAGGTCGTGACATGGTGTTTTTCAATCTCACAGAAAATTATATTTAATATTAATGAGACTCTCCCCTTCAAGTCCCTCTTGCTATGCTTCTCACAACCTTTCCTCTTTTGCTCTTCTTAGCTAATTTATCTTGAGCCTGGTGGCAGTAAAAGAAGTAACATAAAGTGAAACCCAATAATCAGAATCACCTATTTCTTAATTCACAAGTTCAGTGAGGGCTGCTGTTTGGTGCCCGTGAGAGATTTGCCCAGAAAGCACTCACCGTCTGCATTCTTTGTAGAAGAGATTTTTTTGCCATCGATAAATGTCTTTATTTAAGTGGCAGTAAAAATTGCTTAGTGGTCTTGTAACAGAGAAAAAGAAGGAAATTACTAGAGCAAATTCTGCCATTCAGTATCTTGGCCGAGAAACCATAGGGAGACAGAGAAAAGAGGCTGAGAACAACCAGCCATGGCTGATCTCAATGACCAGAGGACGTGCAACAATGCTGGACGTGTTGTCACGTTAATAGATGGTCACTAAGTATTTCTAGAGCTCCTGTGAGGTACATCACTAGGTATTTGGGGGCATACATGAAATTACAGACAAGTGCTTTGTTCCACAAATGACGGCCCTCGCTGGAAAAGCAAGGGAAACAAACCGTAATCAGCACCCGAGCAGGAGTTTCTTCTTAGATGGAGGAGCAAGACTCTTAAAGCTTCTGTGATTGTAAACTGTGGTCAAATGTATAAAATAATAAAACAGCTCATTGAAAACGAATCAGTTATATACCCACAAATAAAATGGGTCGATAAACAGTTCTTTCTGATGAACACAATTATGTTGTTGTTTTGGCTTCAGGTAGACGGCAAATGAAGGCAGCCATTTATAGAATAAAACCAAAGCTATGGAGTAAAACTCCAAAGTCATAGAATGAAGAACCACCAACACTGAAAAGGACTTTAAGGTCATCTAGTCAAATGCCAATATTATTGAAAATATTACCCATCTAGTAGGTTTTACTTATAAATTTTTAAAATTGCAGCCTGACTTTCCCTTACCTCGCCTTGAAGTTTAACATGGCCATCTTACACTGCCACTTGAGTATACAAATTCTTTTTAATTTTAACATAAGAAAATATGGGGGTAAGGGGTTAGGGTGAAAAAGGTGAAGGGATTAAGCACAGAAAACCTCACAGACAGACAATAGTATGGCGATTACCAGAGGGAGAGTGGGCTGGGGGAGGTGGCGGGGTGGTGGCGGTAAATGGTGAAGGAAGGAAACTTGACTTGGGGTGGTGAACACACAATGCAATATACAGATGACGTATTATAGAATTGTATTCCTGAAACAATTAATAAAATATAGAATTTTATTAACCAATGCCACTCCAATAAATTCAATTTATAAAAAAGAAGATAAATAGACATGAAACTACAATAAAAAAACACTACTTTACATAGCATCTCAAAGTTTAAAAACACTGAAGCTTCTGGTTTTTTGGTTTGGGGATTTGTGTTGCTGGGTTTTTATCTCAGCTGAGGCGTACAGTAGCACAGATAACCTACTCTCTCCTCCCCATTGGAAGAGCTAGTCAAGCCACTCCCTGGTGCTCTGGAAAAGCTAATCAGATGGGACAACATGTGGCTCAAATTTACCCCAGTACTCCCTTCCTGCTACTAAGTAGGCAAGCAAATATTACAGTCAGGAATGGTGTATAGGAAATAAGAATAGTTAGTATAGGGAAGTAGTTATTGAGAAATTAATGACATACGAGTGTTTTCTCTATAATAAAATAAGGAATCCGAAAGGACTCAAGTATGTACACGGCTGATACATTGAGAAGAAGAGGGAAATGATTGGGAAACAATGCCGAAATGGTGGCTAAGCTGTTAGCAATGAATTATTTCCCAGGACTTGCATCAGTGATGGTTGCAAATAGAATACCTACAAGCTAAACCATTCTTAAAAATAAGATCCTGGAGCCCTGGCTGGCGTGTCTCAGTTTGTTGGAGCATTTTCCTGTTCCGGAAAGGTGGTGGGTTCAATTCCTGGTCAGGGCACATACCTAGGTCGCAGGTTTGATCCCCAGCCAGTGCATGTATGGGAAGCAAAAGGTCGATGTTTCTCTCTCTCTCCCCTTTCCTCCTTCTCTGGAATCAATGAGTATATCCTCGGGTGAGTATTAAAAAATAAAAATAAATAAGATCCTGGGATGTTCACAGACTCTGGGAATTTGATATTAAGAGAGCGCCCAGATTTATAGAGACAACCACAGAAGGGTGGGTCTTCATCTGTATTTGGGTTTTAGGTT
The DNA here is from genome assembly GCA_004024845.1 of Tonatia bakeri. Lineage (NCBI taxonomy): Eukaryota > Metazoa > Chordata > Mammalia > Chiroptera > Phyllostomidae > Tonatia > Tonatia bakeri. Next base: position 38,668 of record PVIA01002405.1, on the reverse strand, counting down.
ATTACAAGGTGTGTTTATTTAGAAAACATGCCCAAAGCTGAGACAAAAACAAACAGAAAAAAAATAACCTGGAAGAGAAAGATAATGTAAGCAATAGAAGAAAGTTACCAAAAAAGAGTGCTACAATTAACATTTTGAGTAATAAGAGATGATCTCACAGTTATAAAAGAAGACCAAGATGCTGTGAAAAAGCACAGAGAGCAAGAAAGAGTTTTACCAATTAAACAATAATTCCATGAGGAAACAATCAGACATAGCGAGACTGTGAAACATTCTACAAGAATATGAGTGTCACTGAAAGTGAACGCCCTGTAAGAAAGGTGTGTGTGGGAGGGGTGGGGTGAACGCTGAGGACGGGGATCTGTTAGGTTGAAAGACTCTTGAGAGGGAGAACATCCTCACTCAGTAAGCAAACCTTCACTGGATCTTGGTACAAAAAGAAAGCAGCTGCCCTGGCCGGTATAGCTCAGTGGATTGAGTGCTGGCCTGCGAACCAAAGGGTCACCGGTTTGATTCCCAGCCAGGTCACATGCCTGGGTTGCAGGCCAGGTCCCCAGTAGGGGGTGCACGAGAGGCAACCACACACTGATGTTTTTTTCCCTCTCTAAAAATAAATGAATAAAATCTTTTTTTTAAGCAGGTATGAAAGACATTTGAGGCACAGCTAACAATATGTGCATATAGATTGGTTTAATAGAAAATACTAGGATATTATCATTAATTTTCTTGGTGGAATGATAGTATTAAGGTTAGTAGGAGAATGTGCTTGTTTTATGAGGTACTTACTGAAGTAATTAGGAATAAAGTGTCATGATATCTGAAGCCTTCTAAATGGTCCAGCAAAATATTAAAACTATGCCAAAATTTTATTACATTTTACTTTCTTTGTGGCAGCAATCTGTTTTCAACATAGAACAAATAGAAAATACAGAAAAAAAATCAACCATAGATACAACTCATCATAGCACTGCTAACACTTTGGTGTGGTGCATGGGTGTATGTAGTATGTATGATATATATTATGTACTAAGATATTTATAATATATGCATTATTGTGTATATGCATAAATACATAGTAAACATAATGCATGTATATATTCATATACAGAATACCTATTTTTCTTTTAGTAATATAAATATAATATTTTTTGCATTAAAAATGTTAATTCTATCATATTATTTTAGTGATTGAACTTAGCATTGTACTGTGTGCACACACCCTAATTAATTGTACCTGTCTCCTCCAGTGAAAGGAGTTTTCCTTATTATTACGCAGGCACATCCCTTCCTCCGTCTGCCTGAGGCTCTCCTTCAAAGTGCTTCTGAATTCCCTCTTGCCCTCTAGCCCAGACCTTAGCGGTTTGTTATGCTTTCTTATCATCCATTCTGTCAATGACATTTTCTCTCATTGACATTAGCCCTGAAGAGCAAAGAGTATTTTTATCTTGATGGGTAAATCTCACACATAACAAATTGGTTGCCTATCTTTGCTCACTGATACTCTATTTAGCCAGCTAATCTGATAAACTACCTATTTCTCAAGTTATAATAACATTCATGGAGGCAGTGAACTTGATAAAGTTTCTGAGTCTCCAAAGACAGAAGCTGATTGCTTGCAGCCACATTGCATTTTAGCTAATGCAATAAAGGGTTGCTTTTCGCATTGAAGAGATAAAGACAGGGGGTAAAGGGGATGCTTAGTGTATTAAGTAAAATGAAGAATAATCTCATATGGCAATGTTTTGCTTTGCAGTGTAGACTCTTTTTATTATAATATTCTCATTTTGAACAAGGCCACTTGGCATCCAATAGGCCCAGCTTCAAATAACGACTCTGCTCCTTTTTAATCTTGGCCAGGGCACAATTCTCTCTGTCCAGTTTTCTCATCCATAGTATGAATTGTGAGGTACGTACAGAAATCTCATAGATCTCTTGTAAAGGTTTAATGAGGTCATGTAGTGAAAGCTTTTTGTAAACTCTAAAGGGATAGTGATGGCAGATTTGTGGGTGGTATTAGTACTAGTAGCATAAATAATAATAGAAGTAGAGAACTATTAGTAAAGGGTAAAGGGTAACATTAATAAATAATAAACTATTAATATGATAGTATATATTTATATCTATATTTGCATGTTAAGATATTTGTATTTTAAGTTATATTTTAAGATAGTTATATTTATATTTACATTTATAAATATTTATATTTATGTTTTAATATTTATATTTTAATGTTTCTATTTTAAGACAAATTTCTATATTTATATTTTATTTCTCTGTATTTATCTTATATTATAAATATGAGATATTTGCATTTTAAGATAAATTTCCTGTGGATTAAAAACCTGATCTTGCCCTAGCTGGTGTAGCTCAGTGGATTGAGCGTGGGCTGCGAACCAGGCATCGCAGGTTCGATTCCCAGTCAGGGCACATGCTTAGGTTGCAGGCCATGTCTCCCAGCAACCACACATTGATGTTTCTCTCTGTCTCTCTCTCTCTCTCTCTCTCCCTCCCTTCCCTCTCTAAAAATAAATAAATAAAATCTTTAAAAAAAAAACCCTGATCTTTAAATTTTTTTTCAATTACAGTTCACATTCAATATTATTTTGTTTTAGTTGCAGGTGTACAGCATAGTGGTTAGACAATCATATATTTACAAAGTGTTCCCCCCGATATTTCCAGTACCCACCTGGCTCCACACACACGGTTACTGCAGTATTCTTGACTGCATTCCCTATGCTGCACTTTACATCGCTATGACTATTTTGTAACTGGCAGTTTGTATTTCTTAATCCCTTCACCTTTTCCACCCAGCCCTTGAACTCCCACCCCACTCTGTCAACCATCAGTCTGTTCTCTGTGTCAGTGAGTCTGTTTCTGTTTTGTTTGTTCATTTATTTTGTTCTTTAGATTCCACATATAAGTGAAATCATATGGGATTTGTCTTTCTCTGTTTTTTTCACTAAGTATACTACCTTGTAGGTTCATATGTGCTGTCCCAAATGGTAAGGTAAAAATCTGATCTTAGTCAGATGCATTTATTATAGTGTCTTTTCAGATACTCCAAAGACCACTGTAAAATAAATAATCTGTACATATTTGGAAGTAGAGGGGAAAAAAGGGGTAGTACTTTCTCCTAAAATTTTTTAGTGAAAACCAATGTTTATTTTATATTTATATTATCTCAAGAAAGGGTTTTATTTTATTTTAAATTACAATAGCAGTTTAATAATAGTCTTCTAAATAATTTCCACTAAATTTGTAGTATCTTTGATCTCTCATCAAAACTCCTAATTTTGCCCTGGCTGGTGTAGCTCAGTGGATTGAGCGCGGGCTGTGAACCAGGCATCGCAGGTTCGATTCCCAGTCAGGGCACATGCCTAGGTTGCAGGCCATGTCTCCCAGCAACCGCACATTGATGTTTCTCTCTCTCTCCCTCCCTTCCCTCTCTAAAAATGAATAAATAAAATCTTTAAAAAAAAACTCTCCTAATTTGCATAAGTGTTCCTTCAATTTAAGTTTATATTTGTTGTCATTTTTGAGTTTTGACGATAAAGAAGAAAATGTAAAAGGGAAAAATCCAATAGTTTATAAGTGCTATAAAATAGTCATATGTAAGATTAACTAGCTCATATAATAAATTCACTTCAAAATACCCTTGTTTTATCTTTATTTTAAAAGATACTTTTGGGAAATGTGCAAGTTTCTGGAGAATTAAAATAACACCATTCATTTACTTAGCATTAAACATCAAAGTTTTGCTCTGGCTGGTGTAACTCAGTGGACTGAGCGTGGGCTGCGAACCAGGCATCGCAGGTTCGATTCCCAGTCAGGGCACATGCCTAGGTTGCAGGCCATGTCTCCCAGCAACCGGACATTGATGTTTCTCTCTCTCTCTCTCTCTCCTCCCCTTCCCTCTCTAAAAAAAAAAAAAAAAAAAAAAAAAAAAAAAAAAAAAAAAAAAAAAAAAAAAAAAAAACACACATCAAAGTTTTCTTGAGATTCAGTAGACATAATACAAAAGGAATGAACATGTCTTTTTATTGTGGAAGATTAATGGGGTAGGTGTTTGTTTTGTTGTTTTTAGTGACAAATTAGTGGATTGGGTGTTTTAAAAAGCACCGACACATCAAATTATAGAATAATATTTAAGATAAAGAAAGATATTCTTTCTACTATTAAGATTGTTTCATCTTAAATTAGAGTGTTTGGGAAAGCACATATGCATGGTGATCTGAGGTACTGAAATAAACATGCAGAAAAATATAGTTCTCTTAAAATTCCACCTCTTCCACATACTCTCTGTCAGCACCCTGAAAGAATATGTGATTCTCATCATTTGGAATCTACTACACATTCAACATGTAAGCAACATACACCTAAGCACGGAACATCATTCATAGAATATGAGGGCGCCGTTTGAAAATAAATAGGAATGGAGCAGGAAGAGTCATGGCCCATGCCACTTACACTTCATTCATCAAGTCATTCATTCACTCAATAAATATTTAGTAATTTTCTGCCCTGGGCCAGGACTTATCCTAGGTGCTAAGGACACTATAGTGAATTAGGCTCACACACCCTGCCATCATGGAACGTAACATTCTGGTTCGGGGTGGGGAGAGAAATACAATAAATAAATTCAACAAGTAGATACAGAGTATGTCAGATGGTGGTGTGTGCTTTAAAGGCAGAGTAAAGAAAAAAGCAGTAAAAAGGAGATTGAGAAGCCAGGCAGATGGAGGGTACTCTTTCCATACAGAACAGACAGCAACAACGTTGGTGTTCTTCTGAAGTCGGAACAGAGGCATGGGGAAAGGAACAAAGGCGGCTCTGGGTCATGGCAGGGAGTGACTCCCAGCAGAGGTGATGCAAAGGCCCTGGTGCAGCTTGCAACCTTAGTGTCTTTGAGGGGCAGCTCAAGTTTACTAAGTTCTCTGAGTTGCAATTTTCTCTGTGGTCAAAATAACAATACTGCTATGAAGGACAGTTTATGAGGATTGAATGAAATAGTGTGTGCAGAAAGCTCAGCTTACAGTGGATGTTCTGTGAATCTTCAGTGCATTTCTTCTGTAAACATTTGTTCACGTTGGGACATGTGCTTGTCTGCATCATCATGTCTCTCTCCCTTGACAGTGATGTCTTTTAAACATGAAGGCCAAAGTCACTACCAGATCATGCTACATAAAACACTAATGCAACCTACTGTGTCACACAGTTTAAAGGTGTCTGTGGACCACTTCATGAAGCATGTCTTCATGTTTCATTCGTGTTTCTCAGGTCCTGCCACCACTGGTCCACCCCAGAGCCTCCTGCAGGTGCGGTATTCTCCAGAGATGGCAGGGTTGGGGTGTGATATGGCCAAGATAGCTCCAGACCAGCTCTTTTCCCTCTGTTACTCCATCCCTGGGAAACTCACCCCCATAGAGGGGGTGGGGCAGAGTCCCCAAGCCCCACTCCTCTAAACCCTGATATTTCTCTCCAGTTTCTTCTTTTCCAGCTAAGGCAGGCACAGTCACTCAGGCAGACAGCTGAAAGGCTCTGTATGAAAGTGTGGGAGAAATGCAGGAGTAGGGTGTGGGTTTACACTGGAGAGGGAGACAAGAGAGAAAAGAAAGGAAGAAACGCTTTAACTATGAGGACAGAGTGTCTGAGAAGCTTTTAAGAATAGAAAAGACCAATGTGCATTTCTAAGTGGTTTGGTTGCTGCATTGTAAGTTCTTTCTATCTCTTCAAACCTTCAATAAAGTTTCCTACAAAAACAGGTCCTTCCTAGGTATCAGTCAAGGAAAAGGGCTGAGTTCCGTTATGAGGTCAACATCAGTGCAGAGATGAATGAAAAACTTTGTATCCAACAGAGGTAGTAAGACTTCTGCAGAGGCAGGAAGCCGGAGCCAGAAATGACCATCCCTCCATCCTGGAGAATTCTCTTAGGGGTATTGAGTATTTCAAGCCAAGAGTGTATTGACCTTTAGGAGCAGGATAACCTCAGTTGACATGCGCATGGCCACATCCCAAGCAAAGACTCTCTGGGATGGTAACATGAAGTTCAGGCTGAAGCAGTTCTGAGAGCACATTTGGGCCTGCCAGAAGCAGGAGACATCCACATTTGTCAACGTCTTTGAATGGCCTAGTGTGTATTCTCAAACTATGCTGTCGAGATCCCAAGGCCACATTCGGAAGTGACACGTGGGAGTGGCTCTGTCAACCTTAACAGTTCACTAGCTTGGTCTTGGGTCAATGCCTTTGATTTTTTAGAAGAGAAAGAAAGTTCTGGATAGCTGCCTTGGACTGCATGCTTCCCAGGCTATATGTACACTAGCTATAATATTGAAGCTGACATTTATTGAATACCTCGTGTGAGGAAAGGCTGTGCCAGGCTTGTGCATGGACTAACTCATCAAGTTCTTGCCACAAATCTTTGAGGTAAGCATTATTATTATTATATCTAAGTGAGGACCTATCACTTGACCCAGACACAGGTTTGGGAAACTGGAGCATGTGGAATAAATAAGTCCCAAGGGGAAATTTTGAGAGGATAAGTGAGAGTAAAGAAGAAACCATTTAATAGCAGGTGGGCTGTTAGCTTTACATGGATGTCTGGTGTCTTCTTTGGGCTCATAGGATGACAGTGTAATTAGATTTACATTTGTCTGATGTTTCCTTTTAGACCAAGTCAGCACTTCTCATGCTGCAGGTCTTTCTCTGTCTTTGCAACTCCTCCCTGCATGGGAGGGTGTGTGTCCCACTGAAGGCAAGAGAGGAAGCTGATGGTGAGGAAAGTTGGGGAAAACTTGGGCTTTGCAGAGAAATAGGTGAGGTTTGAGTTTAAGCCAAGATCATTGAGATGAACAAAAGGGAGAATGTGGTCTGTGTAATGGCAGGCGTTTGTACATGCACTGCATCTGAAATGTTGCTCTGTTACAGTGTGCATGTAAATCTCTGGAATTTACTTCAGGCTCTGTTACAGTGTGCATGTAAACCTTTGGAATGTATACACTCACTCACGGAAGCGCACCGGTCCTGAGAATACTGAACCACCCATCCCTGCCCTGGGCAGGGCGGGTGAGGGGTGGAGGAAGGTGGTGCCGGCACCTGCTGGAAACCCCATCTTTGGGGAGAGCTACCGTAATTCACTGCACATTTCAGTGTTTGGCTCTAGTGGCCATTACCTTAAGCCTGGCTCACCAGAATAGCTGGCTTTTAATGAGGAATTGCTTTCCTGCCAAAAAAAAAAAAATTCTTAAGATTTTTGGAAAAGGAAAAAGTAAATCCCAGGAGATTGTTAGAACTGGTAGATGAGGCCTGTTCACTAACTAGCCTGCCTGGATTTCCTTTAAACATGAAGATGAAAGTCATTCAGCATGGAGCTCTCACTAGTGGGGATTTAAGAGGTTTTTATCCTCATTCTCCACCACTGCCAGGAACTGTAATTAACAGGTAGGTGGAAGAGATGGAGCTGTGTTTTCTTCCAGCTGACTTGAATATCTACACCCGTCATAACCCAAGTGGGCCTGCAATGTGGAAGCCCAGATGGACAGACACCTGCTAGAGACTCGCAGACGCAGAGCGTCTGCTGGTTTCTCTTCGGGCCTGAGGGGCAACAAAGGGGCTCGGGCTAGTTTGCTGTTCATCTCTCATCTTTTTTTTGTTTGTTGGTTTTGTTACTGTTTTTATTTTAGTAATGCCATCTACAACATGCTTTAACAGGTATATGAGAAAGCCTTGGCTTTTTAGATGTGTTCACTTGGAATTCTTTCGCTTTTCACTCGAGGCTTCTTTTATAGACAGAAGTGTCCCATTAAGGGAATGGGTAAAACGGCTGCTTAGAAAATTCAAGGGCCCCATGAGACTTCTATGTTTCTAAAAGGACTCCTATTAAAATAGCATTAAGGACATATAATGATAAGCACTTGCCAACCTTGCAATATAAAGATGTCACTACTCATTATTCTTCTTTGGGAAGTTTTGTTTGGCTTTGGTTCCGTTTTTGTTTGGTTGGATTTGTTTACTTATTTGCTTTCCCCTCCCCCCGAATGCGAATGGACTGGCACTGGCTCATCTGCATTCGCTCTTTCTTACCCTTTTGACCAAAAATATAGTGTGCAAAAATCATGAAAAATCTTACTGGTGTAGAATACCTGTTCGGTATGTGCCATTGAGTCTTATATAAGTAACTTACGTTGCCAGGAAGGAATGGTGAACCATGAGTTTCCTTTATCATCGTCCTGTTCTGACATCTGCAGCTCTCACGGTCAAGTTTGGTAAATCTTGTTAGGAGTCACAACCAGAGGGTCAGCAGGTCACGTTCAGCACAAGATATAAGAGGAAAATAGCGAAGCAATGCCATGATCAGTTGGGAAAGGTCCAACTACAGGCATACTCATTAAACACATGAAAGTCAGGACCGAGAGCAACTCAGAAAGACCAGCAAAAGCTCACTGACAAAACTCCCAGCAGCAGAGGGCATGGAAGTGGGCCCGGTGGGCAGCAACCAGGACACAGTGAGCTTTGAAGCACTTCTGCTTCAGGGTGTGTGGAAAACCCTCTACTGTTTCAAAGCATCGCTGTTTCCTCCAGTCTTTCTCTCCCCGAGACTGGTCTCAGAATACTTCAAAAGAAAATAGATGGTCTGTTGAGCTAACACCGAACGGGGCTGAATAAAATAGACCGGTGTATTTTGGTGACAATGATTATACCTTTTAAAGTTGTCATAAATAGCACTTTACTGTTATCATTATTTTCTGCTCAGTGGATAGCTCCAGTTCCAGAAATTTTGTGATATAATTGAAATTGATTTCTTTGCTAAGCAGCCTGTTTGCTATTTCTTCCATGAGACTCCAGCTCTCCTCCCCATGCCTGCCCCCTAATTTGTGAAGAAAGCAGGACTTCACTCCATCTTGTCCTTTGTGTAGCCTTGGCCTTCCTCTTCACAAAACTCTGAAAGCCTTAAAGGTCATGGGCAGTACTTACGGACGCTGGGGTGTGCCGCGGGAGAGGCAAGTCTGCACAGTTAGGACAACATATGGCGCAGTCTTGGGACAGTTATCTCTGAATTTGGCTTCTGAAAGTTTGCTTGGGACCTGGGAAACCTTTTATTTTTCTTTTCCTTTCTTCACTACCAAGACTTGTGTGTTTCAGTTTTAAATAATACATCCTATACAACCTTTGTTTTTTATTAGAGGTTAAGTTTAAAGTAGCTTTTCTTGTGGCACAGTGCTAAACTTATGCCTTACTTCTCAAATGCCTCCAGCTCCCAAAGCGAGAGCGAGTCTTTGCACAACACAATGGTACCACCATCCTCTTCCCACTGGGAGGAGTGCACGTCTACACAGCAGATTTCCTCTGTGTTGTGGTGTTAGTGCAGCGAAGAGCTGCCCTTCTGAAGGGTGTCTTGTGGAAGGGCTTTCTTACTTCTCACTTTGGAGATTTCACCCAGACTCCTAGCCAAGTACAGGTCAGGAAGGACCTCCCATGATGCTTCTTGTCTGTAGGTTTCTCTGCGGTTCTCCCGGCCTCATTGAATGTATCCCTCTCAATCATTTATGTTTCATTATTTGCAGATGGAAAAAAAAGCAAGTTGACAAACAGGGAAGGATCATTTTATTTAATAAGACTTTGGTCGCCTGCTTGATTCTGGAATGTGTGTTCTGGGCTCCAACTGAATGAGTCTGAGACGAGAGTGTAAGAATCTTTCTTAGTGTTTCCTCCGGTCTTCTCCTCATTCCATTCATTTGCCCTTTCTCTTCTTCCTTTTTTTTTCTCCTTCTTTCCTCCTTTCATGCTATAGCTGTGTTAAGGCCAGTTTGCCCCAAGATTGTCCACTTTTGTCCCTTTCCTCATGATGGCATCTTTTTGTCCTTCTGACACTTAGATTTGTTCCAAATCACTGTTAATGCATTTGTTGCTTCTGACATAACGTGGGAGATTTTTTTTAAGCTTATATTTTCCTCCCCTTTGCAACTCCCTTCCTTCACTAATGGTGAAGAGTGACAACTAGTGATTACAGAAATCTTGAAAATGCCACGGGGAACTCGTCGACGAGAGCTGCCTCACAAGATGAAAACATACCTTCGAGCTCAGATCCCCAAGTGCCCCCTCCCCCTTTTATCCTCACTTCACTAGCAAAAGCTAAGTAACCTCTTTCTACTTCCTGACCCGGGAGTTCTAGCCAAAAATTCCAACAAGACCAGGAGTGGCCCCGCTCGGTGCATTTACAGTTCCCTCCCACATGCAGTCTGTTTTGAAGTGGATGCTGTGTTTTTTCCGTACTGGGCAAAAACCCTCTTTACATAAATGGAGATAAAATGTGTAGGTGCTATATAATAAGCTTACAGAGAAAAACAAATGTTTCAATGTGTTTCTACTTTATCACTCCGTTACCTTTTCCTTGTCCTTCCTGTGTTCTTTTGCTCTTCCTGTTACTTTCGTCCTTCCTGTTTTCCTGTTGGGCTTGCTCAGGAGTGTCTGAGTGCAGAGAGGAGCTCAGGGAATGACTGGTCACCTGCAGGGGCCACTCATCCAGCAGAGTCCACATGAAAGCCAGACAGCAAACCCGCGGTGGTCTCCATGGAACAGCATGAAACAGGCCAAAGCAGCCAGTGGCCTTCATTAAACACAGTTATGAGTTACAATGGCAGGTCTCTATCTTGAAGAACTTGTGCATTCACTTAGCAAATGTTTGTTTTGTACCTATCCGTGGGCTGGTTGTCCCACCTCTGAGGACCCTGGAGAGAACAGAACAGACAGGTGGCCCTTCACATGCTAGAATTATATTTTCATAATCTCTTATGCAATAGCTATTTTTACAAGTGATTCTAACATCTTTTAGCAATAAAATCCCCAAAGTTTCAATGACTGTAAACATGTTCAGTTTTTATATATTTTTTAAAAGAAACAAATGCTTCAGACCAAGTGAAATATTTTTTGTCTTTTTTTTTATGAGAGTGGGGCGACCTTTTGCAGGGCATGCTTCAATTTCTCGCCCCCCATTCCCTTGCCCCTCTCAACAAAAAAAAAAAAAAAAAAAAAAAGGAAGAAGAAGAAACATGTTTGGCTTTTCACCACCTGGTTATGGTTAGTTCTTTATTTTAAAATCGCTTTCAAAACAGATCAGACATTACACTGTTAAAAACAATTTTCACTGTAGGTATTGAATATCATACTGCGCTTGTAGTAATAACTGATAGATATCTAGAATGATCTTCAGTAGGACTGGGCCGTACAGAACTGTCAATCACTGAGTTTAACTTTAAACACAGATGATTTGAATTCCCGCAGCAGCGTGAGGAAGCCGCGGGGACGGAGGAGTGCTGGCTGGAGAAAAGACGCTGGGATCGCCTCTGCAGTCTGCCTTCCTTGCTGCTCGTTTGAGTCACTAAATCAAGGCAAAGTTTATGAACAGCCTGTGGTTGGGGTCTCCAACTCTTTATTCCTGCTGAGATTTTCCTATTATAAATCTGCTGTCAGAAATAAGTGCTTTACTTGTGACTTAATTCTATGCAGGCACACACACCTTGGCTCAACACTTGGGCCAGGCGGCAGAGACGACTGTCTTGAGAGCAGCGGAGATCTCATTAACTCGAGCTGTTACAAAGAAAGGGGGTTCACATGCTCTCTGGTCATCACTCACTGCTCTGGCAGCAGCCCTGTGGATTCTGAAAGAAACCATGAACTCCAAGGCAGTAATAGGGCCACGACATTGAGGACCAGAAGGACGCAGCCGACTGGGGAGGAGGGAGCCATAGACTTTGTGAATTCAAAAGCATTATCCTTTAAGAAAGAGGCGCTTTCACTTTTTTATTATTTTCCATACCATCTCTTTTTAAACATAGGTTATTTAAAAATATTTCTGCTGCTATCATCATTAGCTAGACTCATACTTTCTAGCATGATTGCCACTAGCCACATAAGACTACTTAAATTGAACATAATTAAAATTCAGTGATATTTCAAATCCAGCTCTTCAATTTATTCTAACCTCATTTCAAGTGCCCAGTCACCCCATGGGGCTCGGGGCTGCTGTATTGAATAGCAGAGATAGAAAGTTTCCATTGCCGCAGAGAGTTCTGCTGGACAGTGCTGGTGAAGACCCTGTTTGTAGAATCCCTCGTGGTCTCTGGTTACTTGACAGCTCTACAATGATCAGGCACTTAAAAAGCATAGGCAGTAAATCCTAAATGCTAAAAGGTAAGCATATTTTCATATGAATATTCTGACTTTGTATTAGTTATCTTTCTGTTACAGATGCATGGATGCTTACCTACTTTGCTATGTCTTTTACATGACTTTGAATGTCCTATGTGTCCATGCTATGCAACACGCGTTCCTCAGAGGGTCCAGTCCACAAACGGTTAGTTAGCAATCTAAAAGGAAGTAGGCAGAGAAGTTGAGAGTAAGCACTGAGACACTTCCACAGGGATTCAGCAGTGCTGCAACTTCCAGTCACTTACGTTGATTATATTTTACAAAAAGATCAGCCTGAGACAGAACAGAAATTTCTTTAAAAAACAAAACAAAACTGTCCCTTCATCACAGAGAGTTAAGAAGCGAAGACGTATAAAAAGTTTCACCTCTGGAAACACATTAATCAGTTCACCTAAGAATTTCAAAAGGGACCAGCTTATAGGAAAGGAACAAAACCTCAATTCAGAGTAAAAAGTTCTATTAAATGTATTATTGGCATGACTGTGAATATAATCTACAGTAGTTTTCTCATTCACTCTTCAATGTATATAAAGGATGCTATATAAAGGATGTTCCGCAGCATTCTCTGTCTCAGGGAGCATGGACCGGAGCACGGGGAATGGGAACCTGTTATGGAGAGCAATGCAGTGCTTGTTTATTACACTTGGCCAAGTTAGGGAGATTTGTGCTTTAGCTAATAAAAGTCACTACTATTTGAAAAAGCACTGCAGTCTTTGAAATGAAAACTGGTACCATGGAGATGTTTCCCTGTGACATGAACCGGTACCCTGCAACAGGAATATCCTTAGCCTTCCTCCAGGCCCATCCCTGGGTCCCTGGCCTCATTTAAATGCACTAAGCACAAGAACCAGAGTCTTTGGCACATGCATGTTGAGTTGCTAAGTAAATAATGTGTAGTATTAAGTGCTCATTTGCTACTTCTCTGATTAAAATCTGAGCTCTCTAAGGGAAGGAGCTGTTTTTAGTCACCTAGGTTTACCCAGAGGAAGACTCCTCATTTTATTGACTATTGGAATTACTGATGCTATTAAAACAAACATATTTAATGATCAAGTCAGTCATTCAGTTCATTCAGTATGATACCAAACCACTGCATCGGCATTTGCTTCATCCGGCTGTTCAGTGGTCCTGGATGTGTTGAGCTTGAACTCCAGCTAGGTCAATAACCAGAAAAATCCATATTCTGAGATACCGCTCTTCCTTGGCTCTAAAATGATAATATTGATTTGCATTAGAGGCAATATAACGAACAAATGACTGTGAAATACCTTACTATGAAATAAGGCAAAAACATTCATCACATGACATGCCACTACCAGAAATTAGCCAGTGTTCACTAGAACTTTTTTTTTTAACTTCTGAGTATCAGAAGAAGTTGGAAGTTGCAGCTTACAATTTCAGAATCAGTAGCATCTTCATAAAACCTGGAACTTGGAAAGGGAATAACAGAGCAATCTGCTTCCCCCTTCCCCTCCATTTCTGTGTAGCACATAACTGCTGCTAAACTCAATACATTCAAATAAATCAATTGTTCAAGCTGTTGACCCTCTGCCACTGCTTTCTCATTGACTCGTTTTCACAAGTACTATGTAGACAATCTAGAGATAAGTCATATGCAAAATACATCAAGTAGAACTTGACTTTGACCTATGTCCTAAAATGTGCCTTAAAGAACTTGTCTGTTGATTCAACATGCAGAAATATTTATTGAGCATTTACTATGTATGTACCAGGCATTTGACTAAGCACTGGCAGTAAAATAAATAGGATAAAACATTATTACTGCCCTTTAGGAGTTTAGAGCATAGTCAAGACAGATAGACAATCATCAATTAGGAATGATAAGTGGGAAAGTGTTCCAGCAGAGGTGACACTGAAGCTATGAAGCTATGTTTTGAAGGCTGAATAAAACTTAACTGGATGAAGTCAGCAAGGATGCTGCAGGCAGAGGGAGAAATGTGTATGAAGACTCAGAGGGATGAAGCAGCATGATATGGAGAACTATGAGAGGCCTTGACTGCCCGAGTAAAGGGATTCTGTGGGGCAGGGGTACAAAAGGAAGTAAGAGAGTCAGAACCAGATCTTGCCAAGTCTCTGATTGCTAAGCCTGAAGCTACAATGGAGACGTGCTGGGAGAATTTTAGCAGGAGCAGAACAGGGCCTTTCTGCAGCTTCTTCCAGCAGTAGTATAGGGTCTAGATGGAAGGGCTTGGGTCAGGACCAGAGACACCAGTTAGGAAGCAGTAGCTATAACTAAGGAGGAAATTGACAGAGACCTAAATCAAGGCCATGACAATGGGTTAAGAAAGAGGGACTTGGCTTGTATTCACTTAACTAAGCCTTGGTTTCCTCCATTGTTAAATGGCACTGATAATAGTACTTACTTGAACTGTGTCTAGCACTTAGTAAGTGCTCAGTAAACGTTAGCCACCGTGTGGCGATGGGTGCCTGTGTAGTTATGCACTGCAGCACCACTGACTGAGCCCAGGCAGCCCAACTCAGAGCTTGTACCTCTAACCATTCTCATAGTCTGCCACTTTGGGGTAAATTCATGTAAATTAAATTGTTGGAATATAGTCTGAACTAAGGGGGGCGGTGTGATAAAAGAATAACAAACTAGGCACAGATTACTCACTTCACAGGAGGTTTTTATATGCCAGGCTAGGGCGTTTGTCCTTTATGCTGTGTGAAGAATGTGGTAATGCCGGGGTTTTAAGCAGAGAGGTGACGTGTCCCAGTTGGCATTTCAGCATGGTCACTTCAACAGCAGTGTAGAAGGGGTGAGTTTATACCACAGGAAGGGGTTGGAAGAAAAGGCCCATTAATTTTTTTTTTCTTGCTTCCTTTCTAAGCGTAGCGAAAACTCAGTTGGTCAACATGATTTGCTCACTTCCACAAAGAGAGGACATAAAACAGTGATGGAAACTTGAGGTGCTCCAAGTATACCGCATGAAATATGCTTTCTCTCAATTGATCCTCACAGCTGCAGATGCTATGGGTCCAGAAGGTTTCACTTTGCCTTAAAAGGACAATGCCCAACATGGGGCAAAGCAAGGGGAGGAAGTGCCTTTGCAGATGGAGAATAGCAGCCAAGCCCGTGGGACCGCAGCAGGCTCCGATCCAGATGCTAAACCCCGTTCATCATCGTCTAGACCTGTTTGAGTGAATTGTCTAATTAGCCTGTCCAAAAAAGAATCTTCCAATTTTAATGGTACATAGTTGTGTTTGCAAACTTCCCTTTGCCAAGCATGGGCTCTAGAAGTGAGGGTTTGATGGCCCGCAGTGGCTTGGCCAGTAGCCAGGGGGGTGCTTTAATGACTTTCTATAATTTAATGACTTCATTCAGGAAGAAAAATTTGGATTAGAGAAGGGGAATAAATAAATGAAGCAGTAGCCATCTTGACAGGTGAGGCTTGCTGAGAGTGTGTCAGATAATCCTCTGCTGAGACGCATTTCTGCTTCAAATCTAGTTGGAACTGGGGCTTTTATTTGTCTCCGTGACAGTCTTACTGCTGCAGCGTGAGAAGTGGGCAGAACTCTGGAGACAGAGTAGCAGAGGGTTCCAGGCCAACTGCTGGCCACAGGCTGGCGCCATGGACCTGGGGAGCCTGCTACTCCGAGGGTGGCCATGGCTCGTCCATTCTGTGGGGGACTAAACTTTGTGTCAGAAAGGAGGAGAAAGAGGAAGAGAGGGAAGAGGGGGAAGGAGGAAGAAAACGATACTAATTTGCACTAACTTACTATTTATCTGGTTTCTGAGCATCATGCTATGTGATTTACTCATGTCACCCTAAAATCTCACAGCAGTGCTTCTGTAGCTCTTTATGGATCTTTTCGGCTCTATGTCTTCATAATCTTGCACGAATGTGAAGGCTCCAGGAATGATACGGAATGGCAGAAGATGAAGACAAAGCCTCCCCATATAATAAGAGGTGACATTTTCAAACATTGAGGCTCTCAGCAGTGGCCACAAGCAGGATAGGAGTGGGGATCGGTGCATGTGGAGGGGAAAGTCCATCTCGCACGATCAAATCGTGGTGGTCCTGATTTTGTTCCTTTCTCCTTTGGGTCCGCCCGAAGACTGCATGGTAGCTAGGAATGTAGAAGTATGTGGCTACCAAAACTTATTTTAAATCTAGTTGTTTTCCTGCTTTTGCTGTTTAATCAGAACTCAAGGCCTCAGCCTAGCCTCCAAGCTATCTGTCACGTATTTTCCCATCTGACCACCATTCCTGTCCCCTGCTCCCTTCTTGCACAGCTTTTCTTCCCTTGCCCTTTAATGGATGCATGGTCTTTTCTGACTTCATGCCTTCCTTCATCATGTACCCAGATTAATTCCACACAGATGTAAGGAGTCCTTTTATGGGCCAGGTATTAGGCTCAGAACTGGGAGTGCAGAGGGAAGTCAATCCTTAATTGAATGCCCCATGCTCATGTGCCTTTACAAACAAAATGTAGAATGCAGCGGTGGGGGGCTAGAACATCTGACCTAGGTGAGGTAGAGTCTAACACCCTTTCCCCTGGCCACAATTTCCCCTGTCCTTTAAAGCCAAGCTCATGCCTGCACTAAGTGCCAGCTCTACCTTAATGCCTACCTGTGACCCACAGTTTAAATGCTCTCTCTAGTCTCAACAGAATTTAGAGTCTGTCTCATACAACTTGATCCATGATTTTACATTCTGACTTTTGAATGTGCTAGGTGCTCTCTACTCCTCACCCTGAATCCTACCACGATCCAGCAATAGTCAAGTTCGTGGATCTTTCCAGCCCTGTGTTCCTATGATGAGTCCTAACTGGAATGGCTCCCTTCTCTTTATGTTGCATAACCCTCTTCCTACCTTGCACATTTTTTGTGTCTGGGTGGTCAGGGACATCAGGAAGCTGTAATTATTATCATTACAGTTGCCCTATCTTAATAATGGACACCTTATAAGGTGTCCATCTTAATGAACACCTTATAGCCTTTACCACTGGCAAAACATCTCTACACTCGTTATCTCATTGTTCCACACAACTTTGCTATGTAAGTAACACAGCTGTTACCATTCCTGATCTGCAGATGATAGAATGAATCTTAAAGGAGCTAAGAAACCTATCGTTTACATATCATATAGCAAAAGGTCATGAATAAGACTGTGCTTTCTCTGTGGTATCTCAGGGGAAAAATATATAGATAATTTATCTAACATAAAATTTCTACTGGGAAAACTGTCCTTCTGGGTCATTGCAATGCTTAGTACACAGGGATCATTAAAACCCTCTTTCGACATCAGTTGAAGCAATGTGGATTTACAATGCTTCTCAACAAAGATGAGTGAATTAAATAACAGATGTGTATAACTCTCATTATCCTGGCGTTTAAGACTTTTCATTATTTCCTCTTCTGAACCACCTGCCGTTCACTGCACGAATCTTTCCATTGTTACATATGCACGTGCTCTTTTCTAGTCTTGGAACGACACCCTCGGCACCCTCGTCTCTAGGCCCTGGTCTGACCCCACCCTCCTCCACACCGAACTCACACTCACCTCCATAAAAAATCTGCTTCCCTCTCTCCTCGCTCTGCGCATACTCTCCCAGCCACAAGTTGTCTTTGCCCCTCTCGAGTTCTCACAGCAGATCTCCAAGCCTTCTCTCTTCTCATGGAGATATTTACAAGCCACTGCCATTCTCCTGCTCAGACACCAAGCCCTTTAAGTTCAAGCATCTCTCCTGATTCCTTTCTGTGGCCCCCACAAGATGTGACCTAGGCTTTCCACCTAGCTGTTTCTCAAGAACATGTGTCCCATTACAAGGAATAGCAGGATTGTTATTAAAAAGGCCAACGTAGGTTGGGTGAGGATGCCCCGCACAAAACTAAAGTAGCCGAGAACAGGCAACATTTTCAGAACTGCACACTCTAACCACTAGATTGTTTTTTCCATCCCAAACAGGACAATCACGGTCATTTCTGTTGCCACAGTTTTCTTCTCACACTCACACAGAGCCTTTGAAGTGCGATCTCTCCCAGCACCACTAAGGGTTTTCTTCTGTTTGGGGGGATATTCGGTAGAAGGTTTTGAAGCCTCTGGTGAAGGGCTGTTCAGTTTATTCTCTAGAGATTCAGATTCTTTTGACCAACTTGATGTTTCAACAGCTTGAAAAGTGAAGGAAAGAACCATGTCTGTCTAGACTGACCAGAAAGTAAAAACAAGGGACACTTTGAAATCTGCGGATCTGACCACAACTGAGGGTTGTGCATAATCCAAGTAGCTGGAAAATCAGTTTCTTGGATTAGACAAATGCTTTTCTTAAGACTCTCAAACTGCTAACTTTCTTCTTTTATAATTAATAGAAAATTATTACATTGACAGACAAGGGACTTCGTATTTGAGCCGATGGGAAAACTTGACATTGAAACCAGGGGAAATGATTTAGCCCCAAATAGAGTTATTATTGCCAGGATAAAAGCAAACAAATGTGCTAATGATCTTCCCTGAGAATTGGACTGTGATAAATTTTGATGTATTTCCAGATGGAAAATGTATCAGTTCTATCCGGGTTGGGGATTGGACATGACAACGAGAAAATGTTAAATTGGAAGTCAGTGCAAAGCACTCAGAAGATGTCATTTCCATTTTCTAGAGAGCATGAAATCTGAAGATATATAGATAATTCCCATTTCAAGGAACCAGATCTGTGGGAGTGTAGCATCCATGATCAGAGGGGATCCTGATTTTCATAACAAGGATGCATTACTCCACTGGCTTATGGAATTGTGTACGTGATGATTTCAAGTTATGGTGTTGCCTTGCTGTTCTTCTGTGCATTCAGTCATCTCATCATCCAACCGATATTCATTGCTGTTTACCATATCTCCAGCTGTTTCTAGGTACTTCAGATACAGCAAAGAAGAGACACAGTCACTGATGTTGTAGAATTCCTTTTCTAGTGGTGGGAGGCAGACAATAAACATATACATATATAAATGTATAAGATTGGACAGGTATCAGTGCTATGAATTTTTTTAAGAAGTCAGGATAAAGGGAAAACAAGTGCCTTGTGCTGGAGTAGAATGGCATGAGGCATATCTCTATGTTATACAGACTGCTTAAGGAAGCCCTCACAGATGATGTGAATTTGAATAGGGACCCTAGTGGGAGGGGGGCTGAGGGATTGGGTATAAAAGGTGAAGGGATTAAAAAGTACAAATTGGTAGTTACAGAATGGTCACAGGGGTATAAAGCACAGCATAGGAAATATAGTCAATAATACTAATAATTATTTATATATGATGCCAGGTAGGTAATAAACTTATTGGGGAGATGGATCACCTCTGAAATTATACAAATGTCTAACCACTATGCTATATACCTGAAGCAAATCTAAAATAATATTGAACATCGACTCTAATTGAAAAAAATTTTTGTAAGTCATGAAAAAGACACCTGAATATTAGAAAAAGCATTCCAAGCAAAGGGAATAGCAAATGCGAAAGTTGTGAAACGTGAGAGTTCTTGGCAAGACCAAGAAAGGGGGAGCTATCTTAGCTGGTGCAGAGTCAGCAAATGGGAAGATGTGTAACCCATGGAGTGAGAGACGGATCGGGTCGCTCCCAGTAGGCGTGGTCTTGTGCTGAAGAAGACAAGGCTGTCCCAGGCCGGCCTCCCTGCATGAATCATGAAGCAGCCTAGTCATGGCGCTGAAACTATACTGACTAAGCAAGGAAAAAGGAGCTGGAGTCAGTTTCATAGGATGCGAATGGGCTATCCAGGGCTATCCAGAGTGGCTTCATCCCTTCACAGTCTTTATTCTCCTCTGTCTGTGCTTATTCTCACCTCCACACCCAGTGAGCCATCTCCGTCCTTCCCAGCCCACCTCAAGCAACTGGCAGACGGTATGGACACAGCTGAAACAGAATGGAACTCAAAGCCTCAAAAACTTGGGTTCAAAAAAATCTCCCTTGGTACTTTAGTAGCTGTCTGGCCTTCGGAAATTTATTTAACCTCTCTGTGTCTCAATGTTCCCATCAATAATAATAAAATTGTCTTGAGGTATATTGAGCAATTAAAGAATCACCACTATCCAAGAAGGGAAGTTCTTTAGTCAACAGCCTGGGAAACTTAGGCACAAGAAGGTAAGTAGCCCAAGGTTACTACTAAATGTTAACAGGATTTGAATCTCAACAGCATGGCAAAGGGTCTGTGCTTTTACTCCTTCCTATGCTGTGTGGCTAGATAGTGTTTATGCTGCAAGAGATTATGTGGAGAAAACACAGAGCACAAAGTAGGTACTCAGTAATTACTAGTTCTTGACCATCTGTCCTTTTTTGGTTGCAAGTGACACAAAAACTAACCCAAATTACTTAAGCCAAAGATAGTTAGTTGGCTCTTATAACTAAAAATCTGGCCCTAGATTCTTGGGGCATGCTGGTTTCAGCTACCGCCCAATTTAGTTTTCAAACTGTGAAACCACTATCCATCTTTGGACTCTGCTTTATCTATCAATTCTTTCTCAGGCTCTGTGTAGAGAGCCAGGACAACTTCAGTTCCACTTAGCATAACACCCAGTCCAGTGGAGGAGAGGAATCTGCTTCCTGATGTGTAGGGTGCCCATGTGTCCTGGTGTAGCCAGAACAGTCCCTCGGTTCAATAGAATAGAGGCATCCACCTCCTCCTTGTTGCAGGGAGTGACCGTACATCCTGGATAGCCCAGCACAGTCACCTGGACCAACAGAGGAGGGGAGCTACTTACAGTTACAGCGACCACATATCCTGGTTTCCCCAGGCAGTCCTTATTCATACCTGCCAACTCTGCGTAAATATTACACCTCCATTCCCTCCCAGAAATGTCCAAATTTGGACAGTAGATCATATCTTCACTTTACTGACAGTCCAAAGAAAAATACTGTGATTTAGTCCCTTTGGTTCAGACACAACATTTCCCCCTAAAACTTAAGGAGAATGTGTTAGCTAAAAGAAGGAAGGGTTGGGTCCACCAAAGAAGAACACAAGGGCTGTTATTCCAAGCTGGGGGTGATGGAGTCTGGGTGGTCAAAGCTACAAATAAACGTCCATTACTCTCCCTTTTCTTTCTTTACACTCTTTGTATGATTTAGCTGTGAATGGGGGAGTCTGGGGGTCGGGAGAACATGGGTTTGAGTCTCGGCTTCATTCCTCCTCCAGCTCTGTCAGATCGGCTTCCTTCCCAAGCCGGTTTCCTCACATAGAGAAGACTGACTGTACCTCGGTGAGTTACTGTGAGGGTTAGATGGGCTGATGGACATAAAACGCCTACCGCAGAGCTTGACATAAATGATTTATTGGATTGATAGCTATTTTTTCCCATGATGCCTAAAATAGGCCTGAGCACACATCAGGTGGTGACCAGGGACCAGGACAGGAATCGAACTGAAGGACCGTGCTGATTCAGTGAGTGCGGGGTCTCCAGGTGAGTTTTGACAAGTGTTGCTGTCGAGGATGAGGAGAACCAGTGATCAAGAAAAGGAGCCTTCAAGTTTGAAATCGCATTCAGTTCGATGCTTTCAGCCAAAACACCGGGGAAACCACTGACAAAATGTAACTTTTAAAACTACTGTGGAAATGAGACTATTACCATTTAAAACAATCAGGAATATTTGTTTAATATCCATAGTGGAGCAAATAAATATGACTAATGGATGTCTTCTACTCCAGTGAAATTTAAACTCTTGGATGAGGAAAACATAAATATACAGGGATGTGTTCTGCTTAAAATGAAAATAAAGTCAAGAAAGATAAGGTCCATAATCTTAAACATAATCATTTTTGATAGGATAAAAAAATTAAGAGAGACCATATGAAGGGTTAGATGAGGAAGTAATACCTGCCAGGAGGAAGAGCAGGAGAGATGTGGGGAGCTGGTGGGTGTTTGAATCAGATCTCGTAGCAGAGCTGGGTTTTCCCTGTGGGGCAAGGCCCTGAGCGATCCAGGCAAAACCCTGCCCTTGTGCTTGTTTCTTCTACCTAGAATGCTTTACCCAGGCATCCACACAGCTTCACCCCCCAGTTTCTTAGGTCTTTTTTCCCTGATGTCACCTCTCAGTAAGGACCTCTTCAGCTACCTATGTGAAATAGTGATATCCACCCTTTCTGCCTCCCTTCCTTGCTTTGCTTTTCTCTGTAACATTTGCAACTCTGTCACGCTGCACACTCGACTTGTTTATCTTCTCCATTACCTATCTGTCCCACTAGCATGCAAGCTCCACGAAGGCAGGAAGTTTTATCTGTTTGGTTCACTGCTCTCTCTCTCTAGCACCTAGAATAGTAGCTGACACATATTAGATGCTGAGAGAGTAACATGACCCAAAGGACAGATGGAGATGTGGGAGCTTGTGCAGCAAACAGAGTATCAGCACAGGCTGACTGCAGTGTGCGTGGGCAGTGTCTGGTTGTGGAGGGGGGCAATGAACACAGGAGAGGTAGATTGGGCAGGAAACACATGCTGGGGCCAGACTCCAGAAGACTTGAAGAGTAGACCAAGGCGTCCAGCTTTTATTTTGTATGTCCTGTGCACTATTGAGGACTTTCACTTGGGGGATTTATATGAACAGAGTTCTAAGAGGATTAATCTGGCAATGTTGTTTGTAGTGAGGGTAAGGACAGAGAGATGCTGGAGGTGGGAATGCCAGCTAGGAGACCAGGGCAGCAAGCTACATGAAAGGTTGCTGGGGTCCTAACCAAAGAGAAGGAGGTGAAACATGAAGAGGATAAAGGGGGCTGTGCAAGGGAAGGGAACACAGAGAGATAGAAGTAACAAGATTTGATCCTTGTTGAGGGCTGCCCTGCCTGGTCTCAGGAAGCTGTGACCCCCTGTGACTTAGGCTGAGTGAGAGACCCCCGGATCAGGAGCCACTAAGGAGACAAAAACTTATTTCCCTGGCATGAACACTACCTGTTCTGTGCCTGGCCTTTAAATGCTAGATCAGTTACCAATGACGGGTAAGACTCCTCAGGGAGGAACAATCTAAGCCAGGTTCTGGTCTCATAAGGTCTATGGAATAAGACTCACGAGACTGTGGAAATAAATGAAGGGGCTGTGGAAAGGAAGGGGTGATAGGCATCTACCCCTGCCCCCTCTTAGCCTGAGTCTTTGTACTTAGATGTGAGAAATCCAAGTCTCCTTGCTGCCTCTGTCTCCAGCCCTTCTCAGGGCTTAGCAAACAGCCTAAGGGGGCAGCTCAGACTGGAGATGGCGTACCCCCAGGGTAATCAGGCCTAAGACATAGAATATGAAAGACTCTGTGAGATCTGCTTGCTGGAGGATGCTCTTTAATTGGATTATGAAGTCATGGGCAGGAAACAGATCTAAGCTTTAAGTCCTGTAGTCTTTTTAAATGATAAAATCCCAAAATCTCTGGCTTAGGATCCCAGTAGGAAATCTGCTAGCACCTTTCAAAAGCTAACTACTTGTAATTTTCAAACTGTATTGGTATTCAAGAATAAAACCCTGCTTGTGCAGGGGTACGGGGCGCTCACCGACTTGGAGAGTGGCCACTCCATTTCTTTACTTCCCTACAGAAAACTGTTTCTGTGCATGATTATTTCTCGTGTTTTGACAAGCCTTCCGCAGTATGTGCTAAGCGTGTTCATAGTTGGCTGGGAGAGGCGGGTTCTGCATGCTTCAGATCCTCATAATAAAAGGAATGCTGGAGAACATGTAATGGTAGGATGACCTACACATGCAGTGGTTGTGACAACTGCTGACATTAATAGTCAGAGTTGACCACACTTAGAGAAGGAAGGTACCACTTCCTCCTAAGGAACGATTTCTTTACAGGTAAGATAATGTTTCTCAAAGGTCTTTACTAATTAGCATAACCATCACCATGGTAGTACCTGGAGACCCGGAGGTTCTGGTTCACTGGGGACGCATCTACAGTTGCTGCCGAAAGTTAGATATGATGACATTTCTGGTTCTGTGCCCTGAGTTTTCTTGTTTCACAAGCAGTGTTCCCTCTTAAGAGGAAGTGCAGGTTTGCTCATTTGGAAGAAACAGTAGAGGAAACACAGACCAGGGTACAGAATTGGCCACAAGCAAAAGCACATAATGAAAGTGATTTAAGTCTGAAAAGGGAAGCTAGGATCCCTTTTCTCTTTCCAAGCAGCCAAGCATTTTAAAGTGTTTTGAATTATTGCCCAGACTCTGTGTGTGTGTGTGTGTGTGTGTGTGTGTGTTAGACTTCTGTACAATGAGGCTGCCAAGGACAGACATAGAGTCCATGCCCTATTTAATTCACAAGGCCCCGGTCTCTGGGGTAAAAAGACAATGCTGCTCTCTGGGGTCGTGTCACTGGTGATTTGGGATTTGAGGGGTGGCTCTGTGCCTTCAAAATCTCTCTCCCTTCCAGGTTCTGCAGGAGCTGCAGTTTGTCATTAGAGATGAATTTATTTGGATTGCCACTCTCTAGTCCATTGGTATGAATGAGTTCATCCAATTGACCTGTGGTTGAAGGTTTCATGGCTTTCTGAGAAAGACTGGGAAACAGGGGCCTAAAAATATAAAAAACCAAAGAGAGGGAAAATGGTGGGGTGTTTTTCAACAAACTTGACGTATTTCATACACAGTTGGGTCAAGGCCTGCTCTGCTCTGAGCAGTGCTGGATGTTGGATTGGAGTCTGAGGGTGATAGGCCTTAAATTCTGAGCTGATCTTGGACATTAGGGGGACATTAAAGGTTTTTAAGGAGGATAATGTATGGAAGAACCAGTCAATTGAGACTTCCCATCCCAAACATCAAATGCGGAAGTTTCCCATGGACTCCTGCATGGATGCCTCTGAGAAGAACCTTCTTTTCCTTCTGTCTGTCCATGCAAGCCAACTAATCCACACTAACTCCATTCAACACGTATTTACTGCACACATATTATATATCAGTATGGTTACAAGTTTCAGCAACAGCTGCTAAAAAATACTATTCTCTGGCTTCCTTTCTCGTTGTGAATATTTTCTTTCATTTCCTCCCATTTGCAATGCCTTGGGTGACATTCCATCAGGAAGTAAACTTTCCAAGTACTGTCATGTTAGAGCCTTAGGAGAGAACTGATGTGGCCTAGAGTGTTAACAGGAGTGCTCTGTATGATGAGAAATGTATGTTTTCTTTACTCTGGCTAGAGTTTTCTAGACCAGCAAGTGAAGGTTTTTTTAATATTAGCATGTAGTATATTTAACAAAGTGCTTACTGAAAATCCCACAAAATATGTCATTCCTGCATATTTTTAAAGCATAGAGGCACTCACCTTGGTTTGTGCAAGCATTCAGCAGTGCATGTTATACTTTATTTTGGCCGCTGTGATACATATCGGGAGGGTGGCTCTCTTTGGGCTCCTGGCAAAGTTGGCAAATGGTCCACAAAGCTGGGCCAAGGGTAGGGTGGCTTGAGTGAGTTCTCACTGTCCGCTGTGCAAACACGGGTCTAAATTTACAGTTCAATTCATCACACTCACTGGCAACTGAGCCATCCTAAGTCAAGTTCCCTTCATCTGTTGCTTGGGCTGGGGCTATAGCTTACCTTCTGACTGTCTTCCTCATTCCAGGCTTCCCCACTCCCCTGCAGCCTCCATATTCTTAAACAAAATCCTACCTTGTCTACTTTGTTTTTAGAAGCCTCCAGTTTCTCTACAGGGCTGGCTGGCTGCACTATTTTCATCAAGAGTCAGGCAGCTCCTTAGAGAGATGTATCAGAATGTGAATAAAGAAAGGGCTGCCTGGGAAGCAGATAAATGAACTTTCAAAAGCTGTATTTAGCATCATCAATACCTTGAATTCCTCCTGAAGTGTGAAATAATACGTATGGGCTAAATGAGACCTATGTTTATTCAAAGTGGGATATGATCTCCAGGAAGAAGCTCAAACTTGTTCTGTCGTGCAGTGTCCTAAATGGGGAGGTCATAACTTCTACCTTTCCAGAACAATCAATCGCCTGTCTTTATAGTACTTGTCTCAATGCTTGACATTGATGATACTAAGAAGAGTAGGTCCTTGAGGGATTTTTTATCTGGTGCATAAACCTAATTTCAAGCGGGCTAAGATGTGTTATCATGGAGATGTGTATGAGGTGGGCTGGAGGAACAATGGTGGGGCTCAACAACTCTACTTGGGTGGAAGCACTGGATTTGCGTCACGAAGGGCTAGTAATAAATAACTAACTCCTGGATATTGGAGAGAAGCTCACAACAGGGAGAAAAAAAATAATGTGCAGTGTACTTGAGGCATGAACTGACCAGGACATCTGGTGATTATGCATTGTCCACAATGGGACATGAGTTGGAAGAAACGTAAGGAGTAATAGGCTTTTATACTAGAACTTTTAGGGAGCTAATTTTTTTTTTTTTTTGGTAGAGAAAGGATACATATATGTGTGTTTCAAATGGAAAATGAAACTACTCTAAATATAGATTGAGATGGGTAACAGGAAGAAGACCAGTCAAAGTTACTGGAATGCTCCAGGTAAAACATGGTAAGGGCCTGGACTAGGGCAGTGCAGACAGAAGTAAATTTGAGACCGGTTTTGGAGGAGGAACTGAAAGGACTCACAGACTCTTTCTTATAAACTCTGGTGAAAAAGAGGACTCAAAGGTGGTGCTCTGGTGTCTGACTGCAACCCAACACAGACGGTGGTACCCACGGGGCAGGATGGAGAATACAATCAAAAGAGCAAATATTAGCAAAAGGCAGGAGCTCTGCCTTGAACATGTTAAGCACGCAGTGCCTGTGGGACATTCGTGTTGGAACATACAGTCCACAATCTGGAGCCTAGCAGGGCTGCCTCACCTGGAGGTGTCGATTTGTGGATGACCGTAGGAGACGTAGGTATAAACTTTATCCAAAATGGCATTTGAGGCAAGAAATGATGAGGCCAAAGACAGAAATACAGACGATCTTCATTAAAGTGTGTTATTTTTTTAAATTAAAAATCAATTTTAATTTGAAGTTAACCTTGTTTTTCTACTGAAATGTTTTAAATGGTATAAAAAAATCACTATCTGCAACATCTGTACATGGAATTATATTAAAAGTGACTAGGATATGTGTTCTTTCATTGAAAGCAATACATCTAAGAAGCAAAAAAATTTTAAAAAGTCCTAAAAGTGCCTTTGTATCTCTCTGAGCCTGTTCAGCAACAGCAGCACAGTAGTAAGCTTGATTTAGAATTAACTCTGTGTTCTTGCCATTTGTTTCATCTTTTGGAAACTGTTTCTATTTATTTCTAAGCCACAGATTTTATCAATTCCCACATTCACAGTTTTTCACATTAGAATTGATGATGTGTTATAGTTTAATTAGCAGTAATCATTTTTTCTTTTTCTTTTTTTAAAGATTTTATTTATTTATTTTTAGAGAGGGGAAGGGAAGGAGAAAGAGAGGAAAAGAAATATTAATATGTGGTTGTCTCTTGAGTATCCTTCACTGGGGACCTGGCCAGCAACCCGTGCATGTGCCCTGAGTGGTAATCGAACCAGCAACCCTTTGGTTCACAGGCAGGCACTCGATCTAATAGGCCACACCAGCCAGGGTGTAATTAGCAGTAATCATTTTTTCTTAGTGGTACGTAATCATGCATCTCACAGTCATTGGCCTGTTAGATTCGAAGTCATGTGGTAATTGCTTTGTGCCTCCCCCTTTGGCAGCAGCAAGGTGGTCTTTAGAATTGGGAAGGATGGAGTGAAATGGCCTGCTGCCCTTCTGCCCCTGACCAAACTTAGTCTCCCATGAGATGGCAGATGGAAGGGCCACAGTCGCCTCAGGGAAAGCCAGGAGCAGGACAGCAAGGGCTCGATCTTGGACCTCACCGCCTCCTATCCTAGGGTTTTGCAGGTCCTGGGAAATTGAGATCCCATTGACCTTATAAAATACAAGCCCTGCTCTTCACAGAGGGCTGCCCTGTGTCACTCAGGGATCTGGGTGTAAGCAGCAGTCACCAAGTCCAGTGGGATTTATTGGAAGGAAATCTCGTGCTGACACCACCTCTAGTGAGATTTATGGGAAGGAAACCTGGTGCTCACAGAATCATAGGAGGCAGAAGGAACACACTTGGAAAGGGGCAGGGACCAACCCAGACCACGAGCCTGTGGCAATCTGGCCAAGACCAGTGCTGCTATGGGACATTGTCCCCTCAGCTTTGTCTGCTGGTTCCAAAGACTAAGCCCCAGTTAGCATCATCTGGTCTGACTGCCCAGATAACTGTGTCCTGGTCCCCAGGAGATGGGAGAGCAGGAAAATGCCTTCCCTGGGGCTTCAGGAGAAGAAAGCAGGGTCCTGCATGCCACCAATACAACAGTACAGCAAAGACTGGGTTTTCATATTGTGCTGCCAAATAAGGACGAACATCCCAGCGCACTCCCCTTTCGGTGTCTTAGATTTCTGAGGCCGTCGGTACAGTTCAATAATCAGAGGACAGTGGCATGTTTGAATTGAATATGTGGACTTTATTTGGAACCACAGGCTGGTGGAGCTCAAACAAAGGGCCGAGCCTTGTGCTGAGTGTGTTGTCGGTGAGTGCTGCTGAGCACGCAGTTCTTCATTCTCAGACATTCTGCTGAAAATCTTCAGGAAGGAGGACTGTGGTTACCAAAGATCTTTCCGACCTCAGGGGGAATGACTGCAGCAACTGCGGACGGCAGAATTTGGGCGCTAAATAAAATAAAGTGTCCAAAGGATGCCATTGTGTGAAATTAGCCCTTTCCCTGACAGGTCATTAACTTCTGCCACCAGTTTAATTTCTGGTGTGGACCTGGTACAGGAAACCACACGCGGGTGGTAATTTTTTTTCCCTCCGATCTCGGAGGAAATGTAACCGGGTATGAACTAGTGGCACAACTCATATATCAGTAGTCTGTAGTGGGTCTACATAAATCCTTTTCTTTAACGTTATTGAACTGTTTTGAAAATGGTTTCAACAGAAGTAATTCCAATTGCACTAGAAAGGAAACCAGTCTTAAAGAAAAATACACCATCTTTGCTGAGCAAGGCAAACATATCAGTATGCAGAGAAACAAACCAGTCTCCTGTGTTTTACTTCCTTAACACATCCAGTGAAACACTCTGTGTCTTTAAAAGGCCGATAGACCAAGAGTTCTGTGGCCACTGCAAATGGATGCTTACAGCTGCTTTATAATCACTTTAAAAATGCAGGTACTACTTTTTTTTTATTTTTAATTAATTTTTTAAAATTTAAATTACTTTATTGTTGTTCAGTTACAGTTGTCTGTATTTTCTTCCCACCACTCCCCCACCCCCTCCAAGCCCACCTCCCTCCCTTGCTTTCACCCTCCCCCTTGGTTTTGTCCTTTATAGTAGTTCCTGAAAACCCTTCTCCCCACTGCCCCCTCCCCTCTGGCTGTTGTTAGATTGTTCTTAATTTCAATGACTCTGGTTATATTTTGCTTGCTTTTTTCTTTTGTTGATTACCTTTCAGTTAAAGGTGAGATCATGTGGCATTTGTCCCTCACTGCCCGGCTTATTTCCATTTGTTTCTCTCCACAGTATCTCATTATGGGACTTTGTGCATATTATAAACACCACAAACATTTGTTCATTTTTTAAAAACTCATGAAAAACATTGTCTAAGGAAGGATTTTATATTTAAAGAATTAGATAACTCAGGAGTGGGGGAAGAGGAGGAGGGTATGGGGGGATAAACAGTGATGCGTGGAGACCTGACTTGGGGTGGTGAACACACAATACAGCGTACACACGATGTGTTGTTGTGGAATTGTGTAGCTGAAACCTATATAATTTTGTTAACCAGTGTCACGCCAATAAATTCAATTAAAAGAATAAAAAAGAATGTTCAATGACCTAACACATTAGATCATTTGTGCCTAGCACCTGGCACACGAAGAAGCTGCTATCACAGACCTGGCCCTTTTTATAGCCAAGCCCTTACAGAATATTTTCCCGATAAGCTCAAAGTGACACTGTCTGGTGCTTTTGGCTCTTCCAGGAATTAATGTTTGATATAAAAGCCCTTATTTCTGTGAAAGGTGAGAACTTGATACTATTTAAAGCTGACTGTCATCTGGTGATACTGACTTTGTTTTGAGAACTACAAATTCTGAATGTACAGACTGAATGGCTCTGATAAAAACACAGTTCCATCGTCAATGGAGCTGATGAGAAACTAATTTAGACTTTGACCCATTTCATCCACAGAATGAGCTGGAGGAATCTATTTGTTACTGGTCTTATTTGCCCAAGACCTCCACATGGCTCACTCCCTTAACTTCTTGAATTTTCTACTCAAATGCCTTTCCTGACCACTCTATTTAATTTTTTTTAAAGATTTTATTTACTTGTTTTTAGAGAGAAGGGAAGGGAGGGAGAAAGAGAGGGAGAGAAGTATCAATGTGTGGTTGCCTCTCGCATATCTCCCACTGGGGACCTGGCCGGTAACCCAGGCATGTGCTGTGACTGGGAATCGAACCAGTGACCCTTTGGATCATAGCCTACACTCAATCCACTGAGCCACACCAGCCAGGGCTGGCCACTCTATTTTAAATTTTGACTCTTCCTCCCCTTACCAGCATGCCTAATCCTCCTTTTCAGCCTTCTATTTCCCCAAAGCACTTATCTGATGCCATATATGTTTTGATTATTGGTCTGAGGTTTCCCTTCTGTAACTCGAAGGGAAGTTCCAAGAGCACAGAGATTTTCTTTTTTGTCTATCTTGTTCTTTGTCATATTTCCAGCACCTGGTACATAGTAAGTGCTCAATAAATCTTTGTTGACATACTTGCTAAGGCAACACCAGTTTGAAGGTTTCTGAATACAGGTATTTCCAACTCTCTTGATGGTTTAAAAAGCCATTTCACATCAATTATTTAATTTGGTTATTCTTAAAACAACAGTGAGTTTTAAGAAAGGATTATTATTATCCCAACTCAGCCAATGAGGAAGCACAGCCTCAGAGAGTTCCTCTAAATTGTGTAATATCAAGAGACCAGCAAGTGGTAGACTCCAGCCTCCAACTCAGATCAGATACTTCCCATGACCCAGGTGGTGAGTTTGTCCAGGCAGAGGAATTTGTATTTGGGAATGGCTGGTTAGGTCTCAGGGCAGTGAATTCTGAAAGGAAAATAAGAACAGAATTTGGATACAACATGTACACTCTTGACACATAAGACCACCCATCATGTGTGGCACTCAAGGATTGAAACCTGACTTCTCAGCTGAGCCTTATGTGTAGAAGAGCAGTCCATGTTGAGACCATGTGACACCCCCCTCCAAGAACCTCCACGAGCCCCTCCTTATACTGCAGCTGAATGTCGTTCCTGCTTGCACTTTAGGTCTTTCTCCTGCTTGGCATTTTATTTCATGTCATGCTGTGGGTAGAAGGGCAATATGTATAATGGTTCAAGATCATAGACTAGAAATAGGCAGAACCAGATAGAACTTAAAGGTGGATGTGGTTGGGAGATATTTTTGTTGTTTTTTTGTTTGTTTTGTGGAGGGGCATTCCTCTGTCTCCTCAGCTATAAAATTAGCCTAATGGTACCAAGTTCTGATAAACAAATTAGATTATACAAGTAAAGCATTCACCTCTGCCTTGGGTATTATTATTGTTTATCTCCTGTATCTCTTCTACTAGATCGTAAGATCATAGAAAGTAAGGCACTTTACTGGCCTTTTTTTTTAAGTTTGCTAGGACCGATCTAACAAAGTGCATTATCTGGGTGATTTACATCTCACAGTTCCAGAGGCTAGAAGTCTGAGATCACCATGTTGGCAGAGTTGGTTCCTTCTGAGGATTCCAAGGAAGAACCTTTTCCTTGGCTCCTCCCTAGTTTCTGGCCTTTTGCCATCAATCTTTGATGTTCCTCGGCCCGTAGAAGCATCACCCCAATCTTTGCCTCCTCTTCATATGGCATTCTCCCTGTGTGGGAGTCTTTGTCTAAACTTCCCCTTTTTATAAGGACACCAGCCATACTGGATTAGGTCCCCACTTTCCTTCCGTGTGACCTTATTTAATTAATTATATCTGCAAAAACCTAGTTCCTAATATGGTCCCATTCTGAGCTACTGGAGGTGAGGTATTCAACATATGAATTGGGGATTGCGGGGGTGAGGTCACGATTCTACACATAACAGCATGGGCCTTGTCACCTTTGTTGGAGTTACTTGCACTTACTATCAGGGCGTTGCTGCTGAATCCATTACATGCATTTAAAGAGTACGCCTCTAGAAGGTTTAGCAAGGGGGCCATTTTTCATCAAATCAGTGTCCTTTTGAAAACTGTCTCTTGCTCCAAGACTTAGCAGAAGAGGAAAGTTCCCTCCAGCTAGTGCCTCTTAAGACTTTGTTTTAGGGTTTTGGATCAGGGAGATACAAGATGTGTTGGTGAATGTTTTGTTCAGGATTTTCCAAGCAGGTTTTTAATGGGTAGATACCAATGATATCTTTATTTTGTGGGTAAGGTCTTAGATGTGTTATTGAACATTTTAAAGGTTTATTTCTCTAAAAATCTATGTAACTCAGTGTTCTTTACAAAATCTTCAGCAAATATTTATCTCATAGGTATGTATTAACAATAATGTGTTAATTAAAATGGACAATTTTCCTTAAATGTGTTTTATACTTTTTCTGATATGCATATAGTGTGGTTATACAGTAATGAGGTTGGTTCCACAACCTGTACACATGCATACAAAGTACTACATTTCAATGAAAAGTCTCACTTAAAATATTTAATATCTAAGCTGCAATGCTATACTTTATACACCCATATTTTAAAATTACTATTTATTTCATAAATTACTTGCTTAGTACAGTGAGAACTTTTGGAGTTGTGTTTCAGGCTACATATTTTTAATTATTTGGGCATTTAAATATGCATTTACAGTGCTTCTCTCAGTTGGTGGTGCTGGAGTTTTGAGTTGATGTAAGTCTCAAGATTTTTTGTAATGGGAATGGGACTATCCATAGAGCTTGAGATAATGTAGAGGGTTTGTCAATATTTGTTGAATGAATGAATATATGAATGAATGTATGGGGTAGGAAATGAAGTCATTTACTTTAAACTCCACTTGAACCAATAAAATCAGTAGCCTATGGTGAATATAAGGCTTAAGAGTAGAGGTAATATGTTTTTAAAAACTGTTAAAACAACTTATAATTTGTTAGATCACTTATTTCTGTAAGTTGGATTTCCTTGTGACATTTTGACTCTCCCAAACATCTTCTACGTTGTGACTGATGATTCCAAGCCGTCCGCAATGAAAGGGTCCTCCAAGACAGCAGGTTGAGAGCAGAGAGAGTGAGCACACATTTGCATAGGGCAGGAAGGGCACTACAACATCTGGCGGCGGTAGCCTACTGGGTCCATTTGTTAGTGCTCATTAAATTCACATTAATGCATGAGCTGCTCTGAATGTGTAAATGCCATGTGGGTTGGTTGCTTTCTCTGAGGCCAATGGCAATGACTTTTGGGGGCCCTACTCCTGGTGGTTTACTTGCCAATGGCATTTGACCCCAGGTCAGACCTGTATTTAACCCTTTCCTGTAGGTCAAAAACAAATTAATTTGGTGAGAATTAAATTGGAAATGAGTCGTCTGTACAGCAGGTGTCCCCTGTGGAGAATGTGCCCCAGGTGGAAACATTTTAAAATCTGTTCCTGGGCCATCTTTGAAGAAGCTTCAGGGGTCAGAGAGGCACCTCCAAGGCATCCCATGTGGTGAGGGCCTGGAGGTGGATGGAGCAGGTGTGGACTCAGGGCGGTTTTCCCAGCAACTTGGGGGGACTTTCAAAGAGGCCTCTTTTGGAGATAATTTATTTATATATTCATGAATATATATCTTGGGCATTCATTGTGGACTGATTTACTTAGAAGTTGCCCTAAATGATTGGAACTTTACCCTTTGCCCCTACCTCCCACCATCTACCAAAGACTTTGATTTGAAGGAAAGATAATAATGCACTTTTCTCTTTCTTTTTTTCTAGAGGATGAAGAAGATGAGGAAATGGTGGAACCTAAAATTGGCCATGATTCAGAACTGGAAAATCAAGACAAAAAACAGGAAGTGAAGGAAGGTATGGTGTAGGAGATACAGTGAGTCATTATTTTAGTTATTTATTTTATCAACATAAGGGACTCTAGTGGTAAGTAAAAATTAAATGTATACCCCCTCTATGGAAGGTTTTCTATGGTTGTTCAATACCTTACATTTAGCAACATAAACTTTAATCTCCCAAGCAAGAGTCAGTTGTATTTTTGAATGATAGAAGCAAGTAAAATGCCAAGCATCCACAGTTCCAGCAACAGATCATTGATTCTAGTAAAATTATTACTGGATAGTGATAAAGTAAGGCAGTTGCTATCAACTGTTATATTACGTAGTTCACTCTACTGTGTATTCCCAATGATGACAATAATAGGAAAGCAAAAAGAAAGAAAGAAAGACAAGAAAACAAAGAACAATAAAGGAAGCAACAGAGAGAAAAATTGTCGCAGGATACAAAGTGCAGCTTGGACAGTGTAGTCAGCAACACTGTAATAACTGTGTACAGTGTCAGATGGGCACCTGACTCATCAGGGTGGTCACTGTGCAAGGTATATAAATATTGAGTCAGTATGGTCTACACCCAAAACTAATGTAATATTGCATGTCAACTGTAATTGAAAAATTAAAAAATTATAATAAGGACAAAGGAAGGGGAAGACAAGACAGGTGATGTTTCCCTGAAAATCTGATTTGTATCCCCTTGAGATTCTCAGCTTTGGAGACAAAAGAGAATTTTGAAATTGTCATTCTTGTTGGGCAGTGGAGTGTTCATAAGAACAGAGTGTGGATTTAAAAGATTTTCCCATATTTCCTATGAAGTGTCACAAATATAGACCAACATAACTCTTATAAGAAGCCTATTTGATTTAAAATTTTATGCCTGTAGCTCTGGCACAGTGTGTGTGACATGGCTGCCACTGGGAAGTTTCGTAGGAAGGTCGAGCCCACATGTGAGTCGTGTGTACCCACCTCAGCCAGCTCAGGCATTGAGGTTGATTACTCTCAAGTTCTAGGGTACAACTGAGGGCAGGGAGTGGATTCAGCATCTTTAACAGTGGCATCCACAGAAGACGTGAGAGTTACTTTTCCCAAGATTCCAAATGGATTTGATGGAAGAGATTTCACATTTAAATTTCTGCTAACAACATATTTTTTTAAAGATGATGAATGAAATGACATTGAGACAGGTGTAGCATGAGACAAAATGAATCAGGATTTATTAAAACACCTTTTTCTTGCTTTTGCAAAACATCCTTCAGATACACTGTGTGATAAGGAGCCAGGGTCTGTTTCCTGTGTCCTGGCACCGATCACCCCCACCCCCACTCCCACCGAAACCCCAGTCTCCAAATCGTCTCCTGTGGCAAAGCACTGCAACCTCCTCCTTCACTTCTGAGCAAAAACACCCCCCGATTTCAACTGTTACTCATGCTTCATGGAATTGATTAAAGTCCTGCTCGAAGTCAAAAAGAAGTTCGAAAACACATTTTCTGTCACTGCTGCACCGTGTGCCTTCGTTTCTATTAATGCCTTCTCTGCAAATTAACACAGAATGGGTTAAAAGCATGTTTGCGTTGGCATCAAACTCGCCCTGGCTTTTTTTTCAAAGCAAGACAATATTTTGCCAACTTTTGAAAGAATCCCTAGCAGATAGAACCGTGGCGCCATTCACACGGCTGCACCATCGTTAGGGCTGTGTCAGCACTTCCATTATGAACCCTGAGTTTCAGGGATTTATTACTCAGCCATAAAAATTTGCTCTGGGCTGAAACTTGACATCCATGGTTTCAAACCAGGGAACACATTTTTGAGCAATCTGGCCTTTTTTGGAGTTAAAAAAAAAGTGGCGAGGGAAGATGGGAAAAAAAATAGTGCTCACTAGCTTTTGACATTTTTTTGCCCATTGACATCAAAATGCATTAAGCAGTAAAGAAATATGGGTTTGATTTATTACTGTTTTCACTTTTTTTTTTCCATGACAGAGTAGAGAAAAATAGCAGGTATGTTTTAGCTTTTAATCAAAATTTAGGGAATGTGTGTATGTGAATGGCTTCATAGTGTCGTGTTTGGAGATTTAACAACAGAATCAGAAACCTAACTCTTGTCGATGCACATTAACTCATACAGCTCGCGTTAACTTCAGAGAAGGGTATCCTTCTTTATTAGTCTGGTTCTTGTTTGTGAACTGACTTCACTGTAAAATTTCCCTAAGAGCCAATCTCACTATTTAATCTGATTACGAATTTGAGCTATGTGAGTTTGCTTATTTACTTTTATCTTTTAGATATATTCTTGAAAAATATTAAAATATGTCATTTTTGTATTGAAAGTTGAAGCTACATTATTGAAACAGGACAAGACATTTCTGAAGTGGATATTTTAAAAATAACTTTTAACCTAAAAATAATATTGTTGAGATGGTCAATATAAATTGTGAATTTCATAATGAATTTTACATTTTTTAAAATCCTCACCCAGGGACTTCTTTTTTCATTGCTTTCAGAAAGAGGAAGGGAGAAAGAGAGAGACAAAAACACAAATGTGAGAGAGAAACACTGATCGGTTGCCTTCTTATATGTACCTCAACCGGGGATCAAACTTGCAACCTGGGTATGGGCCCTGACCAGGAATCAAACCGGTGACCTTTTTGGTCTGTGGGACGATGCTCCAACCAACGGAGCCATACCAACCAGGGCAATTTTACATTTTTAGAGAGAAAAAAAATATCAAGAACCCAAGAAACCAAACAATATACTATATAATAAAGAGAGTAAATTAAAAAGAAGCTGAAAAGTATACCTGAGGGTCAATTATACTCAAGAAAACAGAGAAAATAGAATAAACTTATCATGAAAGACATAAAAAAATTACTTTCATGTGTAAGACCAAGATAAATTAACATTTCTATAATAAATAGAATAAAAAGGTAAACCCTGAAATAAAATTTATACTAGATTTTAATTTTTTGAGGATATGAATTCATAGGATTAGGCAGCCATGTAAGCTTTGAATTTCATGAATGCAGTGCATTGTTTTCAGACTTGTTATTCAAGCTGAACGTAGCTGTTCAGGTGAATGTTGCTAAGTTTTAAATTTGTTATGTCATTTGGACCATATGTAGTTCACATGTACTTTTCATAAATAAATAATCTTTCTTTTTTTAAAAAAGGTCACTTTAAATGCAAAAGTATTGTTAGCTCTTCACAGAAATGCTAAATATTTTCTTGCAAAAACAAACAACTGAGCTGCTCTAATAGCATTTTCTGCTTAACTTATAAAAAATCAAATATTATCAACGGCCATATTTTGCTTTGATATGCCTTTTGCTATTAAATTAATCTTGCCCTTTTTATGCAGTGAACATGGTTTAAAAATTCATTAGGTTTCAGCAACAGGGAAAAGCTGCAGACACAGATATTTCAGGGAGATTTTGGGGTCTATCCTGGGGTAATACAATTCTGATTCTTATTACTTATGCTTGTACTTTGAACCTTGTGGATTACGTTACTCGACCAATTGTCCTTCATAAAATATGATGTCTGGAGAGGCTTCCTCTGTAAATTCAGCTTTTGATTGTGGTTCTTGGATGCTCTGTTCTATTTTCATTATGTTGTAACAACATTTACCAATTTAAGGATTTTTAAATATGGGAGGTTTGGGTTTTTATCAAAAATAACTGTGGTCCTACTTAACTGCTAAGTTGAATGTTGTTTACCGCTTTAAAAAAGTACTTGCCTGTACATGCGCCTTATTATTTTGTGCTAACAAATCTTGTCATTTGATCCCTCTTAGACATCAAAGCTTAATATAAAATATATCATTTGTTTTGCTTCAGTAGCAATTTAATTTCAAGCCAAATATTGTATTGTCAAATAGAATATGTGGAGAGGCTACTGCCTCTCCATCAGGTAGATGAATCTACCTGAACTTGGTCTTTGCAAATACACTTTGATCAACCATTTATGTTTCTCTCAGAGAAGGCGTGTGTCTTGAAAACTGAGATCAAAGTCGCAATAAGCTACAGGGAAGAAAAAATTATAGAAAATTACACAGATGCTATTTTTTATTCAAGGTAATGGACCTATAAAGAAAGATATAGGTGAAATAGAAGTACCTGGAAAAAAAAAGAGAATAGAAAGGGGTTTTTTTATATTATAAAAATAGAATACAGGGGAAAATAAATTCCTAATTCTCTGCTTAATTTCAAGTATGTCCCATGTCATCTATCAATAGTGAATAAGGCTGAATGAGACTTTTAAAATAAGACATTTTCCTTGGCCCTGTAGTGTCCTTGTTTAGTGAAGTTTATTTATGTAACAGTAGTAACCAAAACAAAATAACCCTAACATTTTGTAGATCTATCTTTCTTTCTTTCTTCCTTCGTTTCTCTTTCTTTCTTTCTTTCTTTCTTTCTTTCTTTCTTTCTTTCTTTCTTTCTTTCTTTCTTT
>PVIA01002404.1:46189-211949 GCA_004024845.1 Tonatia bakeri | reverse complement strand
CCTCACCACTAACCATCCTTCCTTCCCCTTCAGTTTGTCTGTATCATGTCTGAGCCTGAATTATCCTGTCTGGCTAAGTCCTGATTCTGAGAGACTTTTGCCATTGAAAAATATTGGGAGATTTCAGTGGAACTGTCTTTTTCAGAAACAGGTGACTAACTTCAGCATGAACGCCAATGCCTGTGACCAAGGAACTCAGATGATGCAAGGCTAAGCAGGAGCGTTGGACCGTCAAATGACATGGGACTTGAGGTGAACTCCAGGACACTGGTTTGCAAGTGTGCACAACTGGTCCACAGCCCTGAGAAGCTGCTCTTGAAGAAACACCTAAGCGAGTGACATATTAAATAAAAAAGTAACCATCCCAAACTTGGGAGTTAGGGTCATATGAAAGTTTGTATGGAATTGTAGTTGAAGCACTTAAAATGTGGGAAAACAGGCTAGTGGACATCATACCTATGAACGTTCTAAGAAATCATTTAAATTCACTAAAATTATATTTTAACAAAAATAAAAATAACAATGGGTAACAAAAAAAAGAAAAACAATAAAAACAAAAACTAAGCAAACAACTAGAACAGGAACAGAATCAGAAAAATGGACATCGCATGGAGGGTTGGGGAAGGGTAAGAGAGGAATAGGGGTGAAAAGGTACAGGAAGAAGCATAATCAGTAGGCATAAAATAGATGGGGAGAGGTAAATGATGATAATAGGAAACAGAGAACTCAAAGAACTTACATGTACAATCCATGGGCATGAACTAAAGAGGGGGGAATGTTGGAGGTTTGGAGGGTGCAGGGTGGAAGGGGGATAAAGGGGAAAAATTGGGACAACTGTAATAGCATAATCAATAAAATATACTTAAAAATGCAAAAAAAAGAAAATTAAATTTGAAGAAATATGATATCCTTATGATGATTAAAGCACCAAAAGACCTAAGATATTTAATGTATTATAATTCCTAAAATGTGCTATTTATAATTAATAACAATGTAGAAAATCTATAATTTGTGCAGACCTCTATTTTGAGAATATATACATTAAGAATTTTTTTCTGTTAAATGTTCAAGGTAATTTTCTGTATTAAATCAAATGTTATATCACACATTCCTGCTGAATAAAATTCTACCATCAAATTCCATCTGTGACTCTTTATAGTAAATATTATATTGTAAGTCTTTCAAAGGGGAGTCTATATTACTGACTTGGGAAGTATAGAGTTTTTACCTTTCAAAATACTGGAATCAGCAAAATATCTGAGAAAGAGGGAAACTAAATAAAAATGCAATACAGAATTATGTTATAATGTGGTGTCTCCTTAGATGACTAACATATTAACAAGTTTACATTGTAAATATTCCCTCTAAATTTTTAAAAATACCTGTAGAACTTAAAACCTGAACGTTATCAATCACTGCATTTATTTTATTGAAATTTCTTAAAATTTTAATATGATTTGCCATATACAGCAATACACTGATTGGTGAGTTTCTTTCATCACCTAAAATGAGGATTTTTGAATTCAAAGGAAAATTGTGTTGTCTCCATTGCACCAGAACATTCTCACTGTTGTGTAATCTGTACCGAGATTGGCAGTGAGACTCATTCGTAGGGGATTAATCAGCTTTGGAACAGCCAGTGCTCATGCCAGATATAGACTGGCAGGAAGCTGATGAGGCAGCACAATGAATGATCTACCATAAAGGCCATGGGCAAGAGGTGACCATTAGTCTAGAGCTCAGTAATGCACTCTTCAAGTACATTACTCACCAATCCATCAGGCAACCTGCTACAGGACTGAGATTCCAGCACTTTTAAATCTGTAATGCGATGGCTGCCAGCCTGCTCTACATGCCCTAGGTTACAAGGGCACGGTAGTGTGGGAGGAAGGCAATTCATTTGGTGTCATAGCCAGTATTTTTCCTATTCTTTCTTCTGTGTGTACTTAAGAAATGGACCTTCCATTATCTACAGATTAATAGCAGAGAGAATGCTCTTGTGTCTTTATTAGCATTAACTACTAGCAGATAGTTTC
Organism: Tonatia bakeri; assembly: GCA_004024845.1. Classification (NCBI taxonomy): domain Eukaryota; kingdom Metazoa; phylum Chordata; class Mammalia; order Chiroptera; family Phyllostomidae; genus Tonatia; species Tonatia bakeri. Next base: position 209,913 of record PVIA01002404.1, on the reverse strand, counting down.
ACAGTACCTAACTGGCATAATTTTCATCAGCAAAAATGAGAAAAACTTGCATGGGAAAATTGTATTATTTTCATTTCAAAATATAGCTACATAAATTTTCTATTAAGACAGACTGTCAAAACAAACCCAATTTGGTAAATAAAAGTCACAGAAACATAAGTATGCCAAAACTTAGCTGTAAATCAAAAAATGCTTTTTTTCTATTCAGGCAGCATTTACCAAATTTAAAGTGTCTCTATGCATATGCTCTAATTATTATTGCAAGTGAGCATTCAGGCAAAAAAAGTGATGGTGTTTACTACTAATAAATTTTCCCCACCTGTAATTAATGAAGATATGCAATTAAATGATCTACAGTCATAGACAAAGAGAGAGGTCATAAGCTTAATTATGGTAGCCTTATCATTTATCCTAAGATTACAACTCTCTACTTTTTAGTGTTTCAATATCTTTTATAATGATATAAAATGTGATTATTATAGTTTTGAATGTTCTTGCTTAGTAATATGAAAGGTTGGCAAATCTATGTTCCAGTTTTTTTGAAGTAGCTTGTAAGATCTAGAGGTGTGAGAAGCACTGATTCAGAGAGCATTCAGTGAGTGTTGTGAAAGGAAGGGCGAGGCATTGTCTCAGCAGCAGAGATGTCCTAATGACCACATATGAACCAAAGTCTCTCTGGGGTCACCGTGGTGATAAACTAGTGGGAAAGTAGGGAATTAGGAATCCTTGCTTGAGTAAGGTAGGCAGATCATGTATAATCTGCCCCTTCTGATAGAGGAACTACCATGTCAGACCATGTCTTATTCCAGTGCTTTCTTAGCTGATGTATGAAAACCAGCCCCACAGATTCAAATACGCTCAGATCTTACTTAGCATTAACTGTTCTAGGTTCTTTACTTATAGGAGCTCATTTAATCCTCACAATAGCCCTTTGAGGTCATTACAACTTTTTTAGAGATGAGAAAGTACAGTTTAAGCAATTTACAAAATTATATGAGACCACATTTGAATCCAGGCAATCTTGCTCCAGAGTATGGACTCTTGACCACTTTATAGTGTTTCCCACTCTTTTGAAATGTCCTGCACCTAGACTGCTATATTCAGGAGGCCTGACATGGAACTCAGGCACATTTTTAAAAGCTCTACAGGCAATTCTGATGCATGGCAGAGTTAAGAACCACAGGTGCAGTTTAATTATCTAGCTTGTCCTTCCTGTAGCATGGCTCCCTAAGACAGGGTTCATTCTCGTGTTTTGTACCACAGGAAATGCTTTGGTGTATCAAGTGCCACATGCTATCAAAGCACATTCTGAATAGGGTTGAAAGATGGGATAGTCCTGCTCTCCTCTGTTTTGGTCATACCCTACTTGGAATACAAGGCTGCTCTGAATATCATATGTTGACAAAATTAGTGAAACATTACTATAATTATGGGGGAATATGAACTATGTAAGCAACAATTAATTTAAGAAATCAGGGATACTTTGTCTTTAGGAGTAATGACTTGGGAGCAGATATGATGGCCATATTCAAATATCTGGAAAGCTATCATCTAGGAGAGGAATAAGACTTGAGCTGAAGCCCTTAAGCATATAATTAGGCTCTGTGGATGGTAATTAAAGGAAGACAGACTGTGGCATCTAATGGAAGAAAGAATTTTCTAGGGATGAGAGGTGCTCAAGATAGAACTGGTTATCACAGAAAGTTCGTAGATCCTTGTTACTAGTGGTTGAAGTGACTGTTTGGCGGCACTGTTACAAAGGAGGTTCAAGCATTGATTGTAGTTGGTTAGAACCCCATTTTGGGCTCAACTACAACCTCAGAAGTCTTATTCTGCATGTTCACATGGCATAGGTTGGGCTGATAGGCAGCTGATAGAATGGGTGCAGTTTTAGTGGTTAGCACCAACATCAGTTCTGATGTCCCTGCAGTAGATGTTGGTGATTAATATGTTAAATACTGCCACTGGGGTATGGGCATTCATTCAACTCAATAATTATATTTTGAGCATATGTCCAGGTACTTAATTAAATAAACACAAGTAAATGAAACATGGTCTCTACTCCTAAATCTAGTGGGGCTTACATATACACAATAAATTTAGATGGAACCATATGATGTTGCTGATATTTAATGATTCTTAACCGATAAAAATGATGATTTAACATGGTTGAATGTAATACAGTTGATAGGTGTTGTAATAAAGATGTAAAAATTCTATGAGAACACAGATGAGTGAATTATTGTCTGAGAAAGCCTATAAGGAGGATGGGATTCATAACAGATTTTTAAAAATGCAGATAATATTTGAGTTATATTAAGAGAATAAGCAAAAACTTTTCAGGTAAATAAACAATCTTCCAGGCAAATACAGCAGAATAAGAAAAAGGGTGGAGAAATGGGAGGCATTTGTGATTTTGAATGAAAAGGTCTGCGTTTCCCCCATAGCACTTATAACAAGGGTGATATTCTTTTTTGTTTTTCACTATCTTTGTGTGCCTTTTATATAATGTACTGAGTGGCTTCTAGGTATTTATCAAAACCCAAAATACTAGGAATGCTGTGATAGGTATCAGGGTAGCAGTCCTTTTCCCCATGAACATAAATTTTATAATGACGAGTTAGGAGAATGCATATAATTGTGCCAAGCAGCATATGAGGTAGTAGTCATGGGCATGAGTATTATGGACAGGGTGGCTGTGGCTTCCAAAACCAGCTCCATCACTTACTAATGGTGGGCCATGGGTTAAGCTATTTAGGCTCCTGGAGCCTCACTTTCTTCATCTATAAAATGCATATACTGTATTTTGCTATGTATGAAGCACAATTTTTTGCCAGAAAAATAAGTATGTACATTGCATATGGGTATAATGATTACTTATTAGGGGTATAATAATTCTGTGTATAATACTCAGAGAATGTGGGTGTGCATTATACATAGCAAAAAATGTAATCTTTTATCTTCCAACTGGCATGTGTCTATTTCCTTTGTTAGAAAAAAAAGTGATTTTACTTTATGCTCCCAGTATGTATCTGGAGAATATAAAACATTAAAAGATAATTGTTTGGCACGTTTTTTCCTTCAAGTAAACTGTCCTCCTATATTCAGCAAAGTGGGATATTTTCCAGCCCTCAAGTAGGAAACCTGCTTTTATGAAGTTTCTGGACTTCCTCAACACCAGAGATATTGGCTCTTCCAATCCCACCATCAGTTAAGTCGGTATCTATAAGGAGCCCAGGGACTTTATTCTAGGGGGAAAAAGACCTCCTGCAACCAAACAACTAAATATTCTGAATAAAAGATTTACAACATCCTTTTAAATATATAGCTGAGCTCACAATAAAGTAAAGAAAATCCTTAGAGGCAAAGAACTAAGCAGAAGCATGAATCCAGAGAGGTAAACATGCTGAAGCCAGCGGCTGCCCTGAGGGCATCTGCGAAACCCCAGAAACCTAGAGCTTCTGATTTGAAAAGTTGGAATGGAAACCCCACTTTAAAATCAGAATTCTGGGAAATACACCTTCAGTCAAAGAGTGAACTAGATATTCTGTCCTGCATTAAGAGAATAAATCTCCTGTTCAGCCTTTGCTATATGATTCAAGGAAACAAAAAGTCTCTCATCTTAGTATTCTTAATAGGAAAACATAATTTATAATCCAAACAGGGAAACTTCTGAGAGTAGATAAAGGTAATTATTAGTAATAGAAAGAGTATTTCAACTGGGACAATCTTGGGCAAACCAGGATATATAGGCACCTGATTCATAACCAAATTATACTACATATATGGGCTGAAAAATATCCAAGTTGATAAATTACACTAATGCTTGGCTGAGAATTCTTTCCAGGCACCTAGCAGGAGACAATTCAAATCCATTGTAGGAAAATGCATACTCAACCTTGGCCTCATAGAATTTGCTAAGAAAAACTCCTACTTTACATAATCTTGTGATGGACAATAAAAAGAAATATCACAAAATCCATGAGGAAACAAGATACTATGAATGGGAGCAAACAGAAATAACAGAGAGAAAAATCTGATGAAGATATATTGTATCTCAAATATTGGAATTATGTAATTCAGAAAATGAAATAAATGTTTATATATGCAAAGAAATAAAGGAGGGAATGGAAATATAAGCCAGATATAAGGAAATACAAAATATGACCAAGCAGATTTTTACAAAAGGTTCAATTAGATTGTTTATGGAGAAACAAATAATTAAAATTTAAAATTCAATGGGCAGGTAAAATATCAGATTTGACATAAGGGAAGAGAGAACTTGTGAACTAGAAGATAAAACTAAGGAAATTAGCCAGAATAAAGCACAGAAAGATGAAATGAGATGAAAAATATGAAAAAGAAATTATGATGTATAAAAAAGATAGGAAGCCCTAATAATTATCTATTCATAACTTTAGGTGTGACAAAAAAGATATTCAAGGAGAATATAGATTCAAAAGACAGATATTCAAAGACAGATATTCAAGGAGACAATAACTGAGATATTTCCAGAATTTTCCAGCAATACATAAATCTTGAATCAGAAAGTATAATTATCTTGACTAGAATACATTAAAGAAATCCACACACATTTTACCTCACCAGAATGAATCTACAGAACACCAAACATGAAAAGTTCTTAAGAGCAGTGTGAATGACAATTTACCATGAAAGAAACAACACTGATTTCTGACTTCTCAACTGCAGCAATGGAAAATGGAAACCACAAACAGAATATTTTTAAATTACTGAGAGGAAATAATTTGCCACCTAAAATTGTATTCTGAGGAAATTATCTTTTAGGATGAGGCTAACATAAAGACAGTTCTGGAGTGGGTGCTGGTGGGTGATGGGAACTAGCAGAAAAGAAAACTCATGTTCGGGGACAGCAGCGTGGTAGTTGCAGGGGTGGGGGTAGAGGTGGAAGAGGGTATAAGGGTGATAAGTGGCAATAGAAAAAATACAATAAAAATAAATGATCAAAAATTTTTAAAAGTTAAGAAATTTTAAAAGAGTAGAACAAGTAGCACAAAATAAGGTGGTAGAGAGAAATAAAAACATACTAGTAATCACAACAAATGGACTAAACTCACCAGATAAAAGATGAAGATTTCAGACTAGAGCTTTAAAAATTCTATTACATGGTAGTTACAATGAAAACGCCTAAAATATAAAGCCACACAAAGACAGATGGAATTTTTAGGATATTTATTAAGTTCCTAAAAATAAGGAAAATAAAACAGAATTTTAAAAATGAACAAGAGAAATACACAGTTGCTTCATAAAACTGGAAATTCAAATGGCTTATAAACTTAAACAAGGTGCTCATTCTATCCAGTAATCAGGGAAGTGTAGGAAAATGTATGAAAAGTGGAAAAAAGGCCCTTGTCCTCCAACATTATTTTATTTGATCAAGAGATCATTGATTTTTGGCTAGACATATAGCAAACTGGAACAAAGACCTCCTTTGCCAGTAACTCTTGTAGCTTGGTGTGACCATGTGGTTAGGATCTAGCTAACAGGTTATATAGTAGATCGAGATTGTTCAAATCCTAGAAAATGTTCTTATAAATGTCAGGTAGGGAACGCATGAATTTCTTTCCCTCTTTTGTCTCCTCAGGGGTTGAACACAAACATGATGACCAGAGACCAAGCAGCCTCCTTATACCATGTGGTGAAAACCATGTGTTGTCAAAGGAGACTCGGACCTTAACGGCCCTGGAGCCACTGCATTGCACTGCATTGCTTACCTCCATACCTTACCTCTATGAAGAGAAATAAACTTTTTTCTTTGTTTAAGCCACTGTTATTCATGCTTGTTTCTTTGTTTTTGCTAACCATGGCCAAACCTAATTTGAAATACCATATTTTGTCATGTATAATGTGCATCCACGTTTTCGGCCCAAACTTTCAGGAAAAAAATCTTTCAATTTTTAAATTCAATATTTTATTTATTTATTTTAGAAAACAAAACTGATGATCGTATTCCAGGGTATTATTTTGCATATGTATATTGTTATTGTTTTCTAGAGTTACACTTTTAATGCATAAGCATAAATAAAAGAAATAAAAACATTTATGTGGATACAGAATTAGTATTACCCATGTATAATGCACAACCTTATATTTCCCTCAAAAATTTGGGCAAAAAAGTGTGCATTATACATGACAAAATACAGTGATACATGAAGAAGTAAAGACTGCTGATGGGAGTGTGGATTAGTATACCCATTTGGGAAAATGGTTTGGCATTGTCCAGTAAAGTGGAAGGTGGAAATATCCTATCACCTAGGAATTCTAGTCCTGGACATCTATCCTAGAGAAATTTGCACATAGGCCCTGGAAACAAACAAGAATTTCAGGGTAGCAGCAGTGGTTGTAATGACAAACTGGAAAAAGAAAATAACCACGTGTGTAAAAATTGATAAAGTATATTCATACAATGGAACATTCAATAGCAAAACAAATGAACAGAGATCAATGACAATCCCCAAAACAGGTTGATTAAAAGAGTTAAATCACTAAAAAATACATTAGTATGATAACATTATATTAATTAAAAAAAACTGTGCTGTAGTTTGCAGGGTACAAAAACCTCTGGGTACCAAGACCAGAAATTATTTAAAATACTAGTGTATGTGTTGAGAAAGAGGGTGACTTCAATGTCTAGACCAGCACTGTTCAAAAGTACTTTCTACAATGATGGAAATAGTTTATATCAGCATTGTCAAATACAGTAATTGCTAGCTACACATGGTTTTAGAGCACTTGAAATATGGCTAGTGGGCCTGAGAAACTAAACTTTAAATTTTATTTTATTCAATTAATTAAAACTTAATTAGCCACATGTGGCTAATGGCTACTGGTCATTACAGGTCTACATAATAAATCTTTCTACAACTATGGTAGTTTGCCAAATCTATGCTTACATATTTGGTATATAACTCAAAGGTGTTCAAAGAAAAATGACATTGCTATAATAAATCTCTTCCTATTTCCACCTATTTAGTTATGTAAACAGGTTTTATAAGGCTTACATCAGCAAAATACAAAATATATAAAATATTAAAAATATATAAAATATATTTTTTACAAAAATATAAATATATATTGACTCAGTCAACTCAGTAGATTCGCATACAGTCACATGAATTGAGGAAAAAAGTCTCATGCATCTCATTAACAGATGTGTTGATAAAATTTACTTGTTTTGTTTAATAATTACCAAAATTTGATGTTATATTTAAGTTATTTTAATCAATTGTGTACAAAAAATAACTGTAATGTTAATTTGATAATTTTAATGCCCAGAGCAGAAGACTCCTAAATGTTCTTAGTTCATGGGGCCCTTAGTGTTGGAGTAGATTTTCCCAAGGCTCTCCGAGGCTAAAAAGTCCCAACAATGTAGTATTGAGTAGCAGTAGTTCAGGTTATGCCCAACAGATGTCACTGTGTTTCTCTCAAAAACTTAAAATAGCCAGCAGAGCCCCTGTTAGTTAACTACAGTGCTTGCTACCTTGATGCATAGTATGGCATCCATGGACTGAGAGCCTTTTGGGTATAGAAATGAAACAACTGGCAAATCTAGATAAAGGATATGTAGGAGTATCTTATAGTTCCAATGTTTAGGAGTTTTCAAGACTCACTTAACTAATGGAAAACATAAAGGACATATAGAATAAAGAAAACAGATTTTAAGAATTTACAAAGATTATAACTAATTTGGGGGCAGGTATGTAATAAATGGTATGACTATTCAGGGGCCCAGAAATACATTTTGAAGTTTAGATTAAATATCCTACAAAAGAAATGGACAGATATGCACACACATAAATATACCCGTGCATATTACAGGGAAAAGATTTTTAATTGTTAGAGGTGTACAAGGTTGTATTTAACAGAAAATAAGCCTCTTCCAGCTCACACTTCATCTCTCCACACTGAAGGCTGCTTGTGGCCACAAACTGGTGGATACTGTCTGCTTAGCTCTTCCCTGTGGATTGACTAGATCATGCTAATAAAACAGATCCATGCTGAGAAGCTGCAACTGAATGGGAGAGACAGGCAGAGAGAGAGATGTGCTGCGTAGTGCGAAAAGAAGTGAATGACTTGAAAACGATGTTAAAGAGGGTTTAGGAGGAAGAGGAGGGATTAAAGGTCACCACACATTTTTTAGAATCTACAATAGAATGAAAATAGTTATATTTTCCATATTATATTTATAAATTTATTTTCTGTATGGCATTTTCTCTTTTTTAATTTTTATTTTAATCATTGTTGAAGTACAGTTTTCTGCCCTTTACTCCCATTCCAGCCCACCCACCCATCATCCCTCCCCACCTCCCTCCGATTTCCATGCCCCCTCCCAGTTTTTGTCCATGGCATTTTCTATAAGTAGTTCCTAACTACACTTTAAACCAGTAGTATATATAAAAACAGAAGTTTCTTAAGAATAGCAGGCCTAGTAGTGTGATGTCATGTCAAAATATCTCTAGCTAAACATATATATGCATTTTGAAAAAATATTAAGATAGTTTTTCACCATTCAACCCATCCATTTTCTATAATAGACTAGGCAGAATTTGAAGTGAACAGATGTCTTGGTTTGCTTATTACTGCTCCTTATTATGAGAATGTTTCTTGACAAACTAAAGAAAATTTTTCACCATCAGCAAGTGTTTTCAAGAGTGCAGAAGTTACCATCTTTAAAAGAAGGCCTATGCGAAAATAATTTTCCCCAATTACAAAGTAAAATTTAAAAGACTAGCCTGATGAACTCTCAAATGTCTTCCTTACCCAAAGCTGGTATTTTTCTCACTCGCCTTTAATTTTTTAAAGAGAAATTTAGAAAATTAGCTCTTCTTTCAATTCCTCACCAATACAAAGGACAGTAACAGTCATTTCACTGTGTTGTTGCAGCAGTAAAAATATGTGTGGGCAAGTCCTGTGCTATCCTGCACGGTCGTATGGTGTACACCACTGAAGTTACTTCTCCACGTTCTCTGCCTATTACTTTGGCTTAAATGAAACACTGTGTCTTCAGGTTCTTGGAATACATTGCAATTCCACTTTGATGGATGTTTTTAGGTGAATTCATGGCATTGTGGATTAAATGAGAACTTGGAGTTTATACAATTCCTAACAACTCTCTTTGATGTGTCCATCACTAGTTTATTTCCTACAATTCTGGGAATATCCCAAGGCTACATTCTAATTTTTTTACTCCTTTGACACTTCCCTTTTGAAGGTTTTAGATTAGTTTTATGGCTTCAGTGTTGGGGACCGCCCTTCCTGGTCTCAGGAAGCTGTGACCCCCTGTGACTAAGGCTGAGTGAGAGACCTCTGGACCAGGAGCCACTAAGGAGACAAAAACTTATTCCCCTGGCATGAATGCTACCTGTTCTGTGCTTGGCCTTTAATGCTTGATCAGTTAACCAATGACAGGTAAGACTCCTTAAGGAAGGAGCAACCTAAGCCAGGTTCTGATCACATAAAGGCCTCTGGGATGAGACTCACGAGGCTGTGGAAATGAAGGGGCTGTGGAAAGGAAGGGGTGATCGACATCAACCCCTGCCCCCTCTTACCCTGAGTCTTTGTACTTAGATGTAAGAAACCCAAGTCTCCTGGCTGCCTCTGTCTCCTGCCCTTCTGAGGGTTAAGCAAATAGCCAAAGGGGCAGCTCAGACTGGAGACGGTGGACCGTTGGGGATAAACAGGCCTGGGACATAGAATATGCAAGATCCTGTGAGATCTGTTTGCTGGAGGATATTATTAATTTGGAATTTAAAGGCACAGACAGGAAACCTTTGGAACCCGTAGTCCTTTCATATGATAAAACTCCAATCTCTGCCCGGAATCACAACAGGAATTCTGTTAGCATCTTTGTAAGTTACCTATTTCCTTTGATCCTTTCTGCCAGACTGTTAATCCACAAACTGAGTTTACTTTCTCAATAAAACCCCACTGGGGTAAAGGAACAGCGGCGCTCCCCACCGGAGGGGGTGGCCATGTTCTCTATATCCCCACAGAATGTGGAAGAATTCTGTGTATTACGCATGTTTAATGAACATCCACAGCCGAGATGAATACCGCGGGACGGCCGGGATGGTATTCTCTCACACTTCAGGTGTTATCAAGTTTGGGTTACCATACCTGCATCTACAAATATACTCCTTACCTTCTTTCCAGTTCTCTATCCACCACTGTCCATAAAATATTTTAATTGTTTTGCTACCACAACTTTTGAAACATAAAGTCCATCCCTCCCAAGAACTATCTTTACAAATTTTCCCACAGTTATCAATAACACCTTCAGTGTTTCCAGCCTCACAGACTTGGTATCATTGTCTTTTTTTCTACTTCTATTTAAATCTACTATGATAAAGTGTGCTAGTCATTTGAGATTCACTTTTCCATCAATATCATAGTCCCCCCACACCCAGTTCCCAGTTTCTCCACTTCCCAGCTCTCTAGCCTTAAATAATCCATGTGTGGATTATTGCAATGGCTTATTAGGAATTCTCATCATTTGACTTTTTCTACACCAATCAAACTTTGAGAATATTTGCACAATGCTATTATTTTTCAGCTCAATATCCATAGTGGCTGCCTATTCCTCATTTTAAAAAGCCTAATCAGTAAGTCTAGGTACTTCATCATTGAAACCACAATTGTAATTTTATTAATTACAACTTTACTTCCAGAAAACGTTTTCCACATCAACTGCTCTATTACGTGTGCTATCCTCAAGTTTGACTTTCCTTACCTTCCAACCTTTCTGGTGTGCCATAGGTATAACATTGCCAAAAGAACATCTTCAGTACTGTGATTAGAGTGGGAGATCATCAAAGGGTAGGAAAAAACTTATGCAGATGATCATTTGTTCTGTGATAAAAAAAAAGGTGATTTCCAATCAAGATCATGGCACAGGTAAGCATGGCTTGACTCCTCACACAACCGCATCAAATTTACAACTAAAATATATAACAATCATCACTCAGAACTGTCAGAAATAGAGTTAAATGGAAGTCTGACAACTACAGAATTAAAGAAATCATATCCATCCAGACTGGTAGGAGGGGCAGTGATACAGAACGGGCTGGTCCCACATCCATGAGTGGTGAATAAATATTCAGGAAGGAATATCTCAGGAGCAAGGAGTCCCAGCCCCACACCAGGTCCCCAGCCCAGGGTTCCAGTGCCAGGAAGGTAAGTCCCCATAATTTCTGGCTGTAAAACCAGCAGGGATTGAGTGGGTGAAAGAAACTTCTAGAGTCCCAAGCAGCTTCTCTTAAAGAATACACACACGGACTTACTCAGACTCACTCCAGCTTGAAAGGCATAAGTGGCATATGGGGAGGAACTGAAGTGTCTGGCATTAAGGCAGGAGCTGGGGAACAGCTTTCTCATAGACAGAAAGGTGGGCAGAGGCCATTGTCTATTTGCTGAGCCCTCCCCCACAGAACCACAGAGCTGACAGTGTTTGTGTCACACCTGACTCATCAACCTGGCTAACACTGTTTGCCCTGCCCTGGAAATCCCCTGAGACTCTGTCCCATGCTACTTATGGGCCCACCCAAACTGTTAATTGTGACTTTTCCATATGAATGGTTGGTCTTGGCTCATGCTTCACAACTTCCTAAATCCTCTCAAACAAGCAATAGCTTGCCTCAGAAGACCCCTAGTCCCTGTACCTCTTGCTAATTGATTCAGGCCTGCCACTTGCAGCAGCCAGCCTAGATTCACAGCTTGGCTTGCATGGGAATCACCAAGCCCAGAACAAGTAGCAGCCACTCAGATTGCTTTATAGCATGCAAGGGGGCCCCAGGCAGAACACAAGTGGGGGCTGACCTTGGCCTGCACTACCTGGGAAACCCAGAACCTGTGTACCCTGTGGACAGCTACAGACCACATCAGAGCACCACCACCTGCCTCTGCACAGCCGATCCTGCATGGAGGGTGGAGACTGATGGTCAGTGATCACAGCCAGTCCTTGCAGCTGACTGGCCTGGCTAAATCCCTCCTATTGACCTTCCAACAGCAATCAAGGCTAACTACAAGAGGAGGATATACTCAGCCCACATGAAGGACACACATCAAGTACCCAGGTTGGGTAATAGGAGAGGCTATGCCACTGGACTCTATAGGACAGCTACTACCTTAGGCCATACTACCAAGACAGGGAGTCATAGAAGCTCTATGTAATACATAGAAACAAATGCAGAGAGGCTGCCAAAATAAGCAGACAAAGAAACATGGCTCAGATGAAAGAACAGATTAAAACTCCAAAAAAAGAACTAAACAAAATGGAGATCAGCAATGTGTCAGATATAGGTTCAAAACTCTGGTTATAAGGATGCTCAAGGAACTTAATGAGAACCTCAATGGCATAAAAAAGATCCAGTTAGAAATGAAGGATACTCTAATTGAAATAAAGAACAATTTATAGGGAAACAACAGTAGTGTGGATGAAGCTGAAAATCAAATTAATGATTTGGAAAAAGGAAGCAAGAAACAACAAATTAGAAAAGAAGAAAAAAAGAATAAAAAAAAAAAAGGATAGAGTAAGCAGCCTCTGGGAGAGCTTCAAGCATTCCAATATTTGCATCATAAGGGTGCCAGAGGGTCAAGAGAAGGAGCAAGAAATTGGAATCTATTTTAAAACATAATGAAAGAAAACTTCCCTAATTTGGTAAAGGAAATAGACATACAAGCCCAGGAATCACAGAGGTCCAAACAAGATGGATACAAAGAGGCCCACTCCAAGACACACCATAATTAAAATGCCGAAGGTTAAAGATAAAGAGAGAATCTTTAAAGCAGCAAGAGAAAAACAGATAGTTACCTACAAGGGAGTTCCCATAAGACTGTCAGCTGATTTCTCAAGAGAAACTTTGTAGGCTGGTAAGGACTGGCAAGAAATTTTCAAAGTCATGAAAAACAGGGACCTACAGCCAAGACTGCTCTACCCAGCAAAACTATCATTTAGAATTGAAGGGCAAATAAAGAGCTTCCCAGACAAGAAAAAACTGAAGAAGTTCATCATCACCAAACCATTATTATATGAAATGTTAAAGCACCTATTTAAGAAAAAGAAGATCAAAACTGTGGACAATGAAATGGCAATAAATACATATCTATCAACAATTGAATCTAAAAAACAAACTAAGCAAACAAGAACAGAGACAGAATCATGGATACAGAGAGTATTTTATGGATGCCAGATGGGAAGGGGTTATAGAGGAATGGGTGAAGAGGTGAGGGAATTAAGTACAAATAGGTAGTTATAGAATAGCCATGGGGATGTGAAATACAGTATAAAAAATGGAATAGGCAAAGAACTTATATGCATGACCTAAGGACATGAACAATGGTGTGGGGATGGCCTGAGGGAGTAGGGGGTGGAGAGGGGAAAAGGGGGGGAAATTGGGACAATTGTAATAGCATAATCAATAAAATATAATTTAGAAAGGATCCCAAATGATTTTTTTTGAAATGACAACATAGTTTGGATATATGTGTAGAGTAAATTTTTTGTAGAAGATAATACCCTGCCAGATGGTAACTTGGCAATGAAGCAAGAAGAGTTATGGTTAGTGCATTAAAGGTGCTCAAATAAACTCACTGTTCATGAAATGCATTTTATTTAGAAGGAGACAATGCTGCATAGTGCAGTGTTTCTCAAATGTAAGGAATATGCAGACCTTTTAAAATGCAATCACACAAAAACTTAATGTTATATTACTTAAATATGTACACACATAGAACCACAAAATTAGGTATAATGTACTGTTTTTAAGTTCCTATAACCATAAAACTAAATTTACAAATTCAAAAATTCAAAAATATTTAAATAAAAATAATTTAATAATAAATTATTTTATTAAAACTAAATCACTAATGTTGGGTTTAATAGAGGGTGATATTTCTTCAGTTCTGGTTCTATATTCAATGTGTTTATGTATTTTAAAATTGTAATAGTGCTAATGTGGACACTGCCTCTTTGGAGAAGTACTTTTATGCTGTATAAAATGGCCTTAATGTTCACTCCAAACTATACATTTCTGTACTTTAATATATGTAAGTTAAACCTTAATTTAATTTTGTTCACAATTTAAATGCTTTATTTGATACTACAGTGTAACCAGGTTTCTACTTAATCAAGCCCTGCTCATAAACAATTTTTGAGTGCCTATTTTAATAAGTTATCATTATTAACATTGTACAGCCATCTTCTATTTGAAGCCACATTCAAATCTACATTAAATAATCTGATTGATGGAATTTAGAACAGAGTATTGGACCTTGTAGAATTATTTCAAAGAGGTACCTGCTAAGAGAGGGTCTGTGCAATATAATGGAAGTTTCAAATTCAATATGGAACCAACTGCTGCAAGGTATGTTCTTTTGGGTTCACGGTGCCTTTACAATCATGCCGTGTTATACATCAGTTCTCTCTGAACAACTATGACACCTTCGTTTTTAGATTGCATACTTCTTTGCATGCACTAGCAAAGAATATGAGAGACAAAAATAAATGTAAATAATTGATTCAAAATCTCAAGTTAGTACTTTGTTATAGAAAGTCATTAAGATTATTCATATTATTTATAATCAATAAATGAAAGCATGATTTAAAATTGTCAGAGAATTTTCTTTCTTATAGCACTCATTACCCCCAATATATTATATATGTAACCTGTTTATTATCCATCCCCACAAGAATGTAAGCTCATTAAGGTGGCAAATTTTATTTTTCATCCCATAATGTATCCCCCAAATGTGCCTAGAATAGCATAATGAGTACTCAGCAAATGTGTTGAAAACAATGAAAAGTTTGTCATAAAATGATATCTGGAGACACTCCAATATTTTAGGGTTCCCAGATTGAGAAATATTAGCATGGAGGAAAAAGCTTTGGCTTAGAAGTCGGAGAGACCTGAGTGTAAATCTATTTCTTAGCTATTATCTCTTATTCTGCTGCTCACTAGGTGCATGACTTTGGGCAACTCCTTAAATTCAGGGAGTCTGTTATGTTTTCTTTAATGAAATGTAAAGTTTGTTAAAATTGAGGAAAATTGCTGGTACATAAAATACCAGCATATACAGAGATCATTATTAGTAGTATTAGAGATGTCATAGAAAAATATTTAGTCAAATAAACTATACTTTCCTATGGTTTTCCCTTCCTTAATTCATTTTATTCACAAAAGGTAAAATAAGGAATAAATGAAATGAATTAAAAGGTAAAAAGAAATAGGATGTAAAACTTCCACTAAAACAGCTGCATGAAAATACTGGAAGATGTTTTCATAATCATTTGTCAGACGTTGAAAGAGTTTGGCTATAATAGGGCTGTAAAATAAGCCTGAAACAAAGAATAAACAAGAAAATAGAAGTAGGTAAAATACGTGAAATAAAATAAAGATCATTTTGTGACTGAGCTACACATGAGTGGTTTTTCTCTCTCAGCATTCAGTACACTTTATCTTCCCACCTTCTTCCTACCAGCAAGTTCTACTTGGCTCATCAGGAACTCTAACCCTCAGGCCAACCCTGAAGGAAGAATTAACCTACTTATTGAACCCTCAGGCAGTGTGCATGGCCAGGAACCTGGGTATTTGGGGAACACACTGAGGTAATCTCAGCATTTTACTGCAATATCTCACAACCACTGAAGAAAGAGGTTTAAAGCAATTTATTATAATAAGAAAAAGCAGTATAATATATTTTTTGGTTTAAGTTTTTCTGTCAAATGTAATTCTCAAAATTCTTTGGAAGTGCAAATGGATTTAAGATCTGTTTCAGGCAAACATTATTTATTTTATAAAGGGAGGATAAAATATAGCTTAGTTTTAGGGAAAGGACATTTCACTAATATTCACAGTTTAGCACAAAATAAGCCATTTTAGATGACTAAATTCAGTCTTAACCCTAACCATGTTCCAATATTGCAAAAAAGTTATCAGTAGATTAAAATAGGTTTTCCCTCCAACATCCTTAATAATGTTAAACAGTAGTTAAATGTGAAATACACCCTGAAAATAACTCGAGTGTTAATGGCCAAGCAAACCCAAGTCCATAAACTTTCTCTTGCCCTTACTTGTCACCTAGTTCTGCCAGGGTGTTAGTTCAACTAATGGTCTTCTTTAATGCCAATGTGCAGTAGAAATAATCTTAAACAACCTCCACTCAGCTGATTCACTATATTGCCCTTCATTCTTCATTCTTTCTATAAAAATATGATTGATATATACCTTGCTGAAGGTTCATGGCTAATAAGCTATTCTGTAGTATGACCAGGTACTTCTTCCTTCAGTTAAGTGGAAGCTTACTAAAGATCATCTGTGTTTGTTTTCAATACTGTTTACGCCCATTGTACTTGTTACTCTTATTACAGACTCTAACTATATATAAACTGATAAAATATTAGTGCAAAAAGAAAACTATAGGCTGTATAAACAACAACAAACTAAGCTAAATGCTCTAAAAGGACTCAATAAAGAGGTCACAAAAAATTAACCTGAATTAGGTATGGATAAGATACTGAAAAAGATTAGCAGAATAATTGTTAATATCTACAAGTATTCTGTATTCCAATTGTTTCAAAATATCTTTACTATTTCCAAAGAAATAAAAACAGAAATCATATATCATGCATTAAGGGTGTGACTTTGGTGAGAGCATCAAGAACACCATTCAATAATATACTCAAAACATCTTAGCAGTTTTACATCTAAGAACTAGTGAAAGAAAACTGCTTTGTTTCAAAGACAGTAAAATGCTTAAGTACTAACACTTTTATTATTCCCAGCTATAACTGACATTTTTGGTTAAATGCCCAATTACAGGTCCCAATTGTATCCATTAAGAGGATTCTACTCTAATAATCTTGATTGTTTTCCCTCAGTTTCAGAATATTGGACACTTCAGATTATAGGCTCCCCCACCACCCTTAAATTCTACTGAAAAGCATCTGCTAAAAATGCTAGTCATTAGTTAGTACCTAAGGGTTTCGACCTGAATTTAAAATTTAATGTAAGATTTCAAAGAGTAAGTAATAACAAGAAATACAACTACCAGAGAGGGTTAATGAACAGTTAGAGAAGCAAGAGAAACCAGGTACACTGAAAACACAACTTTGCAAGCCAGGAGAGAAGTAAGAGAGGATGAGTGTTTTGAAGACAGAGATGGTAAGTCAAAAGACGAAAACAATTTTTATATCACCAAAGGATGGATGATTGATGTGAATCAAACTGAAAGATACAATTTTAATTAGGTTATAGTGGACAAGGTTCATTAACTAGAAAACAGTTATTTGAACTATAATGTATCCAGTGTGGAATTCTATGCAGTAGTTAACAATGAGGCAGATATGTAGACATAGATAAGAAAATACACCAGTGCTTTGAGTAAAAAGTGCAAGATGTTGAAAAAATATGATCCCATTTTTGCTCAACATTTTGCATATGTCATTGTACATGCAGAAAAAGTCTTAACATACAGAAAGCTGTCAGCAATGGTCATCCTGGAGGGTGGCAGTGAAGACGGGGCATACTCTACCTTTTCACATGTCTACAGGGCTCACTGTCTTGCAAAAATAATTTGTTAGTTTCCAAGTAAATAACAAGCATGTAGTTTTGGAAAAAAGGCAAGGTGAACAATGTCACAGAATTGGTGGCTTTAGAAAAGCTAGTTTATGTCTCAGTTTAAACACTTTGGATTTTGTTGATGTTTATAAGTTTATGACTTATGCTGTGATGGTGGAAAAACAGTATGAGGTGCCTTTTTCAAAATGAAATGACTGAGAAAGCCTAAAAGAATGTGCTGAAACAAACTAGTGAGATCAACATTGGTAACTACATCTCAATTTACCTGTTTGTTTTTGCTGTTATAGGGGATTTCCTCTCATATTACTAATTCAGTCAATGATTTCATTTTATCAGTTCCACTGAAGTTTTTGTTATGACTGTCATGCCTTTTAACCTGCTCTGATTTCTCCTTTGCATGGAAGCCTCTTATGTGTTCTTTCTCTCTGAATCTAAGGATTCCAACTAAAGCTTAAAAAGTTTTGTGATTCTTGCATCATCTACCATTCCTCTGGGGTCAAGAATTCATTTTTCTCATTTTATTCTTTCATACTAATTTTGCTGATTTCCCTCATATTCTTGTAATCTTTACCTGTTCTTGTTTACAAAGGAGGAACTAAGTTGCTTGTGGAATGAAGCCATCATGGATTTCTTGTACGCGTGTCACCTGTTTCTCCTCCCTCAGCTAGCTGACGACCACTTTGGTTAAATGGAAGAGCCAAGCAAACAGACTCATGATCCACTGATCAGATACAGAAAGGAGTCTGCCACAGTGTTGAAGGCGACTTGCGTATGTGAGAAGCTCTTAGTATATTTATAGAGCATCTCCTACTAGACATAAAAAGTACTTATCGTGGTTTTTAGTGCAAAGACAAATCCTTCACTGAAGTGTCTGTATAGGCTTGAAGGGGTTGCCTTTAGCCATCTGGTCTCCTTACTCTCCATCCATCTGTGACAACTTCTCTTTCCTTGTTTTTCCATTATCTTAATATCATTAAAGAATACAGATTAAGTTTTCTGTAGAAAAACCCTCAATTTGATGTTGTCTGAAATTTTCTCATTAGTAGACCGACATTATGCATTTTTGACAAGGTGATGCTAAACTCAAGATGATATGATGAGAGTGCATCATTTCAAGAAATACCTGGTGTCAAAATGTGTCCACACTGGTTGATAGTAACTCTGAAAACATAGTTAAGGTGGTATCTGCCAGGATTCTCCACAGTAAAGTTATTATTTTTCTCTTTGTAATTAGTAATATCTTACAGGGGAAATAGTTTGATGGGATAAAAGAAGCAAGTAAAGAATAATCTCTTTCTTGTTATATTTTTATCCAGAAATTTTAGCATCCATAGATGATTACCACCAATAATTATTTCTGTACTATTTGCCAGCCAAATGGTGACATTTTATTTCCATTTTTCTTTCTACACTCATTTATTGGAATTTTACTATAGGAAAGAGTTGTCATTTGCCCCAATCTATTTAATTTTTTATATCATTGTAGCTTCATTGATATTTATTTAATGCTATGGGTTATAATCTATTACTGGCATTATATATTCTATTCACATGGGGCTTCAAAAATTATTTTTTATGGTTGATTTTGAATATGATTGTGTGTTCTGAGAAAACACAATCTGAATATCACTTTTTGGACATCTATTGAGATTTCCTTTGTGACAAAGTATTTAGTTAATATTTTGGCAAGTGTTCTTTGTATGCAAGGCATAATGAACATTCTCTTTTGGTTTAAAATTTTTCATTGTGAACTATATAACATGTAAAAGTGCACCAAATATAATTATATGCTTGGAGGATTATATTATAAAGCAGATACCTGTGTTACCACTACCCACTTGAAAAAATATAAGCTTGATAGTGACGGAAAAACATCCCAAGTGGTATGTTCGAATATGTCTTCCCTGTTCACCATCCCCTCTCCACCAGTCCAGAGAAAACATACACATAAATGTTTAAATGCATATGGAACATGCAGTATCTACTTGGGTTTTAATTTCCATTTTCTTTACTAATGAGCATAAACACATTTTCAGATGTTTACTGGTTATTTGGCTATATTTGTGGATGCTGTTGAGGTTCTGCCTTCAGGGAACCCTATTTAGGACAGCTGCTATCAGTCTAGATGCACAATCTAGAAAATGTCCTGGGGCTGACAAGCTGTAGTACTGCAAATAGTAAGACTTTCACTTGTATTGAATGGGGATGTGATAGAAGTGGAAAGAAATGTACCAGCCTGTGTAATTCTCTAGTATTTATAAGCAATGATGAAGAGACATAAGTATTAAGACTATGGAATTGGGTGGTTATTGCTGAGCACCGCTGATTTACTGAAGAAAGAGAGTGACAGACTTAGGTCAATTAAACACCAATTTAAAGCAAAGAATAAAAATCGAAGGTCAAACATGATTAGGAATATGACTGAATTATAAGAGTGTCAGAGCTAAGGAGAAGGCTGATTCCTTGGCCCACTCAAGTCTTCTCTGGCAACATCAGGGCCCTAAAAGAGAAACGGGACTATATGACCTGGGATGGGGATATCAGGGTTGATGCAATTGAGAATTGTCTTTCTTAAAAAATATTTTATTTATTTATTTTTAGAGAGGGGGTGGGAGGGAGAAAAAAAGGGAAAGAAACATCAATGTGTGGTTACCTCTTGAGTGCCCCCTACTTGGGACCTGGCCAGCAACCCAGGCATGTGCCCTGACTGGGAATCCAACCAGTGACCCTTTGGTTCACTGGCCAGTGCTCAATCCAGTGAGCCATACCAGCCAGAGTGATGCAACTGAGAATTTTCAACATCCAGGTTACCTTCAATCCTTTGGCCGTGTGGAAGGGACTCACTTCCACTCCTTAGGAGCTAGGGACTCCACTCTGCTTGATGAGCAGAGGTTTCAAATGAGGCAGGCACCTTATCATGCTTTCCTTTTTCAAAACCTGACTACCTCCTGGGCATGAGAGCAGTAACTAGTCAAATCTCAGTATGTTCTCACTGGGGAAATCTTGGGCTTTCCGAGGAAGGAGAGAGATTTAATGCTAGTAGACAAAAGAGAATTACAGGGTCATACACCTGGCTAATAAGTACCATAGGAACTGGCAGAGTATATGTGGGAGTAGATCCTAAGGGTGCTGGGCCAGGGAAATGGAATAGAAAACTGCTTAACAGGGGAAATTTTCCATGATTCAGACTTAATACCCGAGAAAGCAACCTTGGAGTCAGTTTCTAAAAAGATAGGGTAGTTCTTGGAAACCTGAAAAGAGCAATGGCTCACATTAAATAAAGTTGAGATATGATAACTAAAGTTATAAACTACTCAGAAAGTATTAAAAACCTCACGGAAGTGGGTATGTGGGAGTGAAAAATGTTATATAAGACCAAAACTCAGCTCACTATGTTCTCTGGAAGGATATGAAGATGCTTCATTTACCAGCATCATTGAATAGCTTAGCAGTGACTATTCTCTGTAGGAGGGGACTTCAAAGGTGATGGTGTTATGGAAGTGGAATTCCTCCTATAAATGTAGATGATAATAATCCAGACACAGCAGAGATGAGGTGGTAGCACTCACTTAGCAGGGGAACGGTGGAATAAGTTTTATGATAGACAGTAAGTTTCGAATGGCAACCAGTGGGGGCCTGACTCATTGGGATTATGGAGATGGCTCACAGTTTGATGTTACTAGAGGTAAGATGGGCAGCCAACAAAGGTGTTCTATATATAAAACATATATTCAAAAGAGATCAATACTGGATGAGCAGAAAGACAAAGTTAGCTACTCCAATGGAAAGTCATAATCCCTTGCTCAGTTTCTAGACCACAGCCAGTTCTCCTGTGCAGAATTCATCAACTGAGAGAGAAGCTAAGTCCACTTGTGGCCAGAGAGATCAAGGGAATACAGTAGTGGCTGACTTCACTTCTCTGGGATCTGCTTCTGTGAGCTCTGAAATATACTGTCTTACATTAATACATCCATTCCAGCTTTCATTTGGTTAGTGTTAATATGGTATTTCTATTCTTTAACTTTTAAACTATTTGTATTTAAATATTTATATTTAAAGTGATTTTGTTGTATGCAGCTTATCGTTGGGTCTTGCTGTTTTCTATGCAATCTGACAATTGCTGCCCTTTAATTATGATATTTAGGCCATTTAATGTGATTATTGAAGATGACATTTAAGTCTATTTTCTTGATTATCTTGTTATCTGTTTTGGATTAATTGGGCATTTTTGATCATTCTATTTTCTCACTTTTGTTAGCTTATTAACTATAACTCTTTGTTGTGTCATTTTACTTTTGGGGGGTTTATTGTATACAACTTTAACTTATCATAGTCTACCTTCAAGTAATATCATACCACTTCATATACAATATAAAAACCTTATAACAGAATTCTTTAATTTCTCCATTTTCTTCAATAGTTTTTGTGCTACTGTTATCATGGAAAGTTATAAAAAATACAGTTATGTTTTTTGCTTTAAATAGTCAATTACCTTTAAATACATTTAAATAATAAACAAGTTATAAAAATTTACCAATGTAATTACCATTTCCAAGGCTTTTGAATATTTTCCATTTGTCTGAAGAGTTCCCTTTACCATTTTTTTGGAGCGTAGGCCTGCTAATGACGAATGCTCTCAGTGTTCGCACATCTGAAAATGTCTGTATTCACCTTTGCAGCTGAAAGGTATTTTTGCTGTTTATAGAATTTCGGTTTAACTTTTTTTTCTTTCAATACTTTAAAGATACTTCTCTGCTGTCTTTGGGCCTGCATTGATTCCAGTGAGAAATCTGTCATTTTTATCTTTGTTCTTCTATACATGTCTTCTTTTCTCCCACTGCTTTTAAAACACTGCTTTTTACTGATTTTAAGCTATTTGATTATGATGTACCTTATAGTGCAGTTTTCTTTGGGTTTCTTGTGTTTGGGATTCATTGAGATAGTTGGACCTGTTACTTAATATTTTTTACCAAATTTGGAATAATTTCAGCTATTTCTTTGAACATATTTTTTGTCCCCTATCTGTCCTTCAAGGACTTCAATTATACATATATTAGGTCACATAAAGTTGTCCCACAACTCAGTGATGTTCTGTTCATTATTTTTCTTTTGCTTTTCTTTCTATGTATTCTTTTAGATAGTTTCCATTCATATGTCTGTAAATTGACTAATCTTTTCTTCTGAAATATCTAATCTGTCACTACTTTCTAGACATGGCATTCCTCATCTCAGACAGGGTAGTTTTGGCCTCTACTGCTTCAGTTAGAGTATTTTAAGAAATCTTACACATTTCTATTTAGTGTGTTAGTGATTTCTTCTAGCTTCTTCAATATATGGAATTCTGCTATAATAGTCTTAATGTCTTTTTAATTTAAATCCTTTAATGCCTTCAACTACTACTTCCATCTTCTGTGTAGTTTTTGGATGTGTTTAGATTGATTAATTTTTCTCCTCATTGTGGGTTGAAAATTTTGTCCCAGTCTGTAGCTTATTCTGTCACTTATCTAACAGTGCCATTGAGATAGAAAAAGTTTTCAATTTTGCTAAAGTCCAGGTTATCTTCTTTGTTTATGATTCAGGTTTCCTTCTCCTTATCTATAAAATCTCTTACATAGCCCAAGGACACAAAGGTTTTATTTTATATTTTCTTCAAGAACTTTTATAGTGTTAGGTTTTTATTTTGTTTTGATATCCATTTAAAATTAATATTTGTATATAACCAAGAATGGGTAAAGATATTTATTTTTTTATTTAGCTTCAGCACCATGTATTAAACAGACTAAACTCTCTTCAGTGGAATGTATTTGACCTGTTTCCAAAAAACTGTGTCTATACTGGGGCTGTCACTTCTGTTCTACTAATCTTTATATCTATCCTTACATCATTATCACGCTGTTTTGATTATTGTGGCTCATTTTTTTCTATGTCTATTAAACTGATGATTTAAAAAAAATCTGGTGATATGGTGAATCTAATTGACTTCAGAATGCTGAACCAACTTTTCATTCTTGGAATAAACCTGAATTGGTCATTCTTTTTAAATATTATCTAACTCAATTTGCTAATATTTTGTTAAGGATTTTTGTGTTTGTGTTTATGGGAGTTATTGGTCTGTAGTTCTCTGTTCTTACATCATCTTTGCTTAGTTTTGGAACCAGAATAATGCTGACCTCCTAAAATAAGTTGGAAAGTGTTCCTTCCTTTCCTATTTCCTAAAAGAGATTGTTCAGAACTGGCATGATTTCTTCCTTAAAGGTTTGTAGAACTTGCCAGTGAAGGCATCTGGGCTGAATGTTTTCTTTATGGAAAGGTATTTTAACTACAAATTCAATTTCTTTAACAGACATAAAACTATTTAGGTTATTTCCTCTTGAATAAATATTGGTTATTTGCCTTTCAAGGAATGTTTTTATTTAATTTTGGTTATCAAATTTATTGACAACATTGTTGTTTACTTGTCCTTTATTATCCATTTAATATCTGGCAGATCTTTAGTAACGTTCCTTCCTTCATTTCTGCTTGTGATAATTTGTGCCCTCTCACTTTTTTGTTGTTCAGTTTCACAAGATGTTTATAAGTTTTTGTATTCTTTACAAAGAATCAGCTTTTGGGTATATTGATTTTCTCTGCTGTTTTCAATTTTATTAGTTTATGTTCTTATCTTGATTATTTCCTTTATTCTTCTTGCTTGGATTTAATTTTTTATCTTAAGACAATTAGATTGATTCAAAACCTTTTTTTGGCTTCTGAAATAAAGTATTTTATTTCTCCAAAAGCACTTTTTAAAAGCTACTACTTATAATTTTATAATATTTTCATTGCCAATTAAAAAATTTTGTAATTTCCCTGTGACTGCCTCTTTGATCCATGTGTTATTTAGAAATATATTTAATTTCCAAAACTTGGGATTTTCCAGATATTTCTCTGTTATTGATTAAGTAGTTCAGCTTGTTTGAGGTTAGAGAATATATTTTGTCTAAATTCAATACTTCTAAATTTGTTGAGTTTTTTTTTAATGAATCAGAAAATGGTCTATTATTGTGAATGTCACAAGTGTATTTAAAAATACTTGTATTCTGCTCTTGTTGGGTGGAGTGTTCTTCTCATTTTTATTTTCTTAAATGGCTATTAACTTTTTGAAAATAAAACTTCACACACAAAAAAAGAAATATGTTCCATAAGGTTATATTCAGAAATCTGATGGTTCAATGTATGAGTTTGAAAGATCAAAAATTATTTTATAAGAAGTATAGAGTCATAAATAATTCTCAATACAAACTTCAGTAAGTACATGTAAGTACATGTATATACAATTAATAATGACATAAGAGACCAAGCACTGGCAATTAAATTCAGATAATGAATAAGTAACCTTTCTCATGCTTACCCCCCAGTCTGTTGTCAGTCTGATCCAATGTCCCACTGTCTATACTCATTTAGTTGCACTGATTTTATTTTAGTTCTTCCAAGCAGCCATGATCTGTTCTTGCCTGAGAATTTACTATCTAATTTATCTTCAACTTTCAGAATTCACTTTGAATTCACTTTCTTCAGAAAGCCTTTTCTGACATGCCTTCAAAGACCAGGTCCTCCTGATGTGCATTTTCATGGTACCCTGTACCTTTGTTTCATAGAACTTTTTATGACTGAAATAAAAAATATAAAGCCAGATTAAGTCACATTATCAATGATGTTAAGACATCTCAAAAGGTTCAGAATCATTTACTCAAATAAGTTATCAAAATGAGACATGGGGGTGGCCAACTAAGCTTATTGGTGACTTCACTGAAACCCCTTTTGAAGACTTCTCTGAAAGCAGAATTCAGAAGAATACTGAATGTATCAGTCTTTCATATTACAGATCTAATAACAAATTTGAGGGGTTATAATTTAAAAATTTTGTAATTTATAATAAGTCCAAGCATATACACAGAAGGGCATGCACAAAAACAGCCAAAATGAGAAATCACATTTTTCTGCCTTCATAGAGCCAGAAAAATGGATAAGGTGTCTATATCTTTTTAAGATATTCCTTACTTTAAGGAAGGAAAATCCATATACAAATATCAAATTTGGCTCAAACAACTTTTCCAAATTAAACCTAAAAATTAATGCTTTGGAATCTAATAGTTACTTGCAAAGTCAAAGAATTCTTAGTCAAAGAATTTGGGTGAAGAGAATGAGAGGAAACTCTCCATCTTTGATGAACATCTGGAAACTTATTTTCAATAGCTCTTGACAACATTACTAGGGAACACTTGTAGGAAAACACACAGAGATTTCCTGGCAGTGGAGTTGGAAGAGCTGCCTTCCCCATGTCTCTTAGGCTCACTTTGTAAATTATGTGAAACACTTTTAGACAGACACTGGTACTCATAAATTATACAGCTCATTTGCATATTCCAGTCATGAGACATTATGCAAAGTGACATGATTTGCATAATGGATTCCTCTTGTCGCTTCACTTGCTGTCTGCTTTTACAAAACAAAATGAAATAAAATGAAAGCATGAAAAGGTGAAAGCATCAAGTTCCCAGCCTTGCCCATCTCCTCCCTAACTATAATATCAATCGCTTTTTCTACAGGGGGTTGGGGTGAAGGGGATAGAAAGCACAAATCTACACACACACACACACAAACAAACAAATAAACAAACAAACAAAACCCCCCAAAGAGCTTTCATATGAATTTTCTTTCTTATTACAATGTTCCTTTTTAATTGAAATCCTTCACCATAAATAACCCATCTGTGTCACGGGGAATGGAAACAAAACATGTAAGTGAAACTATGGAACTTTTTCTTTAAGAAAATCTGCTTTGCGTATGATATTTAGGAAGGGGGTAGCCTTCCTCTCCTCGTAAATAAAAAAAAAAAGGCACCAGGTATTTTTCTTCTTATTGAAAAAAAGCGTATTATGGATGAGATAAATGATCTGGGGGGAGGATTTCCATGCTCCCCCCTCCCCAAGAACTTCTTAAGTGTTTTCTTGTTTTAAAGGAGGGAGAAGAAAGGGCTGTGCTTTGAATATTATAAAAATATAGAAAGGCTGAATATTCTGTAAGGATGAGACAGTACCACATCGACTTCTATCGGCTCTACTCCAATGAGCAGGCAACATTCCCTCAGCAGTTGCTAGTTTTGCTGCGGGCTTTCCCTGCCCCCCTGCACACCAGTGCAAAAGGCAGAGTGTGCCAAGCGGCTGGCGTCTGTACCCTGTGGGAAAAGTTAACTGTAATTCTTCGGCTTTTAAAATCAATTAACCCGTGTGTTAATTAACGTCAAGTCGACGGGAGGAGGAGAAGAAGGGGAGGGAGGGAGGAAAGAAAAAAGCTGCAAGGGCGGATGGCAGAAGAGTTGGCACAGTGCCATCCATTCAGGGGCAACGCCACAGTTTCGTGTGATAGCAGCAGCGGGTATATGTTACGGGGGCCCTGAAAGCGGGCCAGACAGTGCGGTAAAGCCAGGGGAGATTATCCAGACCCCCAGGAGCGAACAGCAAGCAGCAACCGAAGGCGCAAGTGCCAGGATTACAGCCTAGGCTGCTCCAACTATGAGCCCTTCCTCGGACCCAGAGACTCGGCTACTTGGGGTTCGGGGGTCTTTCACACCAAAGAGACACAAAGCTGACTTTAATCACTTTTTTCCTTTAAACTTGATTCTGCCGCAGTGGAGCCAGCACAGTGGATGCTTTCACACCCAGCAAGACAAAGGCCGTCGTCTCCGCCATGACACTGTTCCGTTCCAAGCAGAGGCCGGCATCCTGGACTCCTTGAAAAATCAAAAAGAAACAAGGAAAACAAACAACAAATACAGCAACGAACAGAAAAAAATTAACAACCACCAAAATCGTGTGCCCGTTTGCCAATGCCAGGGGTGATCTGGGCATCTGTTGCAGCAGAAGGCGCTTGTGTGGGGCTATTTTTTTTTTTTTGGCAAGCTGTTGGCTTGTTTGCTATTCAACTTTGTTTATAATTAACTTAAAAAACACCATTCAGCCTAGTCAACAACAAACAAAGAGAAAAAGCAGACATCGGAAGAGAAATGCCATAGGAAGCGGCTTGAATGCATGCCACAGCCAGTGCCACTTGCCATTCGGAAAACCTCGGGGAAAGATGCCAATTCTACAGCTCGGAAGAAGGAAGAGAAGGGAGCATAAAGGTCTACAAATAGAAATCATAAGGAAAGAATACTGCTTGTACAATCCTGGATTGCAATTGCACACAGCTTCTACTGGGAGAAGAGAGGGAATATTTAAATGGAGATATAGATGGGTATAAATTAAAAGATAGGCATTTATTGATTGCATATAGACACATGTGTAAGGCTGTATGTGTATGTAAATACACATATTTTCAGACAAATTAAATGTTTAGATATGTATATATTTTTGTTACAGGTATGGGTATGTATGTAGGTGTATATGTTTAATCATATACACACATATGTGAGATGTATGCATGTGTGAGAAAAAGGAAAGGAAGATAGGAAAGACAAGGAAATGTGTGTATGTGCATGTATGTGTGTGCATACCTCCCACTTTTTGACCCAGGTATACACAGAAGACAAAATAAAAATCATACTCCAGCAGCAAGCAGGCAGTCAGAGATTTATCTACATTCACTGCTATCACCAGGGAGATGAATGGGGCCGATCTGAAGCCCTTTTACAAGATCCACTATGGGAGTGAAGGAGGAGGAGGGATGCCACACGGACATGCACAAACTTGAAGGCAGAGGGATTTGGAAGGTGCTACTTAGGAAATCCTGGTGGCAAAACGCAAGGGAGAAGAAGGGAAAAGAGGCTGGTCTCTCTCTCTATGTTTTAGTTGGTTGTTTAAAAAAACCTGAAAAAGGGTTTCAGGAAACGGCTGGTACTTACGTTGTCTGCGTTGCTGTGGATCTTGAAAGGTGTTCTGTTGGCACCGGGCGCTGAGCCAGGGGCAGGCGCTGGAAACAAAAGGGAGAGACAAAAAAGAAATAAAGTCATTCAATGGGAATATTAATTGCTGCTCTTGTGGATTTTACAAAACACACAAACTGTTTTCTTTCTCTTTCTTTTTTTTTTTTTCTCTAAAATGTGGATTGGCGCGTGTCCCTTTCGCATGGAATATACAAGTAGTATGGGATTTACAGCCCAGTACGGGACTCAGGATTAACCGCGCTGGCATCTTTTTGGCATATTCTTCCTTTTAATGAATGAGCTTTCGCTGTTAATGAGGAATAATCGTTTGGCTAATGAGCTTTGAAACATTAAGAGAAAAGAGGTTTTTTTCCGTTAATCGCTCTGATGCGACTGCATGGATGGATTACAAAAGACAGGAACACAGTACCAAGGGGGGGAACCTCTCCTGGAGTGGGAAAAGCACGGAGATGGGTGATGTGTCCCTGCATCTTTCCTTCCTTCTCTCTCTCTTTTACTCTCTGCCAACTGCTATGGGTTTCCATAACTCCGAAATCAAAGTGGATGGTCGGGAAGGATTATTACAAAGAGTGAAGCCTCTGCTGTTAATGTCTCCAGTGTTTAATAATCATACAGTAGAATGGTTTTATGCATATTTCATTTGCATATCATTAAACCGTGTTAGCGAGGGGCATTCAGAGCCAGGAGAAGTACAAAGTTGGGGAGAGAGGGAAGAAAAAAAGGTCCCTATGATGCTTATCTTCAAACAGGGACTTGTTCCATGATCTGTCTTCTACTTTTTCTAAAATCCTTATGACTTGGAAACCTTTGAAGTTGGATACAACCTTGGATTCTTCTAATTCCTGCAGAGCGGTATATATTTAAAACAGCAGACATGTTCCTGCACTAGACAATTAAAGGAATATAAACTCCAGTGGGTTGAAACTAGTAGCTCTTTGGGGAATGCAGTTGCAGAGGCTTCTACAAATACCAACACACACAAAAATAATAAAGAGCATCATATTAAAAGAAAGCGAAGACAAGAAATATTAACGTGGATTACATTTGTTTCTTTTGGGGGGTAGTGAACTAAAGAGAATGAAGAAGCCATCGGTAATTTATCCCTTCATTAATGAACAGTCACCTTTTTATATGTGTTTGTTTTTGTTGTTTCCTTTTGAAAAGTCATGTCACTTTTGAAGCAATTAATCAATTATTTGGTAGCTCTCTGATCTTTTTCTTCTGTATTGGACAGGAAAGAAAGGTAGTGGTTAGGGGACATGTGTGTATTGGGGGGATTTGTGGGTAGAAAGGGAATATAGTGAGTTCTTTGTAGATCTAATACATGCACAACATATTAATTGAGAGCTTTTAAAGCTCCCTCAATAGGCTATTTCATTCCTGGTGCAAAACAGCAGCTGGCTACACACTGTTGGTGACTCTTCAAATATCATTTTAAGTATTTTTATTCTATCACTGTTCTTGTTGTCTTGTTTTTCCTCATTCAAGAATAAGAATATATTGTCACCCTTCTTTATCAAGTCTCTTCTCTCCTCTGTCTTCTTGTTCACTCCCAATTTCCAAACTGTAAAACAATGTTGATGTAATATTGAATCCTGATGCACAGTCTAACTAGCACAACTTGATTTGGAAATGAGGTGCTGTTTTATATTTAAATTATCCCTGCTCATCCCTTATCCCCCAAAGCTTTGTCTTGGCTATGAATATTCAGATGAGGCATGATGTGATTACACTGTACAATTACTCCCATCCATGGTGGTGGCAGGGGCTGCTCGGGAGACAGAGAGCCAGACAGCCTCCAAGCCAACACGGAGTTTGTTTTCGGTATTTTCCTATCTCCTAGGCGCTGTGGCACATGCAGATGTCGCTGTTGTTCTTTATAAAGCCCTAATGATATGCAAACGCATAACGACTCAGTTTGGACAGAAAGCATCAACGAAATATTATGGATGTCTTTAAGAAACGGGAAGAGAAAATCCTGACTGAAGGAATGTCCACATAAATTATTTTTATTTAAATGAATTCAAAGGATGGGGTAAGGGCAAGTCAGTGGAGTCACATGGAAAACATGCATAATATTAATATGCATAAAGAGTTCTCACCGAGGAGAAGATCCTCACTACAGCTCATGGGACAAACTGGCTCATTAGGAAATAGCTCAGAGCGACTACAGCATTTTGCTATTTCAATTTTTTCTTATTTTAAATGAAGAGTCAGACAGATGTGTTTTCTTTGCATGGCAGCATCGAGATGGATCCAATTTGTGAAATTTGCTACCCAAATGGTATTTCTAATGGAAACGGAACTAAACAAGGGCACGGATATAGAAGGGAGGGGAGAAGAGAGAATATACGAAGATGAGTATGTTGAGAGCCACAGCATAATATTTTGTAGTACAGGAGGTTTTCAGAAACCATCTGTGCTTCATTAGTCCCAGATGGGGGCTCCTGTTGCAGGGAGCTATCAGGGTTTATCAAGATGAGCACTGAGACAGGCCTGTTTAGGTCTGAGGCTGAAGAAAGCAGCGGCAACTTGGTGTCTGTTCCCCGCCCCCCTGCCCCAGCTGTCTACATCTCAGAAGCCAAAAGTACAGCTACTCCTAATTTGGGGATGCAGTAGAGTGTCTCCTGGTCCAGGTATTTGTGACAGAAGGAATTCTTGGTGCTATCATAGAATATTTGCTAAAACACAGATAGAATCATCTGGTTGCTTAAGCAGGTCAGATAATGTTCATGTCAGTTAATTCTCAGGGTAAAGATACTGTGGTTTTCTGATGTTTTTAGAATGTTGAAATTACCAGCATGGATTAATGCATGTTTATGATGAATAGAAGTAAATACATAGTGAGTGAGCCTATTGGGTAAATTCAGAACTGATAAAAACATTTGGAATATTATTAAGGGCCTCAAAGAATTAATTAAAAAAAAAGCAAGAAGCAGCAGTCAGAAAAAAAGAGATTTCATTACTTCTCTTGGTCAGATGGATATAGTTCAAATTACTTTAATAAATCAGGTTAAAACTATTTTATACTTCTGTTTAAATTACTGAAAAACAAAGATTGTTTTGCTCTGGTCTGTGTACCTGCACAAATGTCTACTGATGGCATGATATTGGCCTGGAACTGGTCTCTTTTTATATGTGAGCATGTAAGCATGTTCTAAATTCTGCCACTCTTTACCTACTATTCTCCAAAACTTCCACTTATAAGTCTTCTTTATCACACACACACACACACACACACACACACACACACACACTTCAACTATTACATGATTCTCAACTTGTACAGTATACCAAACTACAAAGTACAATGAATTAATGATTATGTGGAGGATGTCTATTTGATCTGAATCTGAATCAGGCCTCCTTCTAATCTCTTACTTTTCTACCCCTGTTGACAGAATTAAGGCTATTAAATATTAAAACAATATATAAAAATAATTTAGTACAGTATTATACATAGCAATCACTAAATAATGTTATATTTTAATGTTACTATATTATTTTCTTCAGAGATTTGGTTAGTTTTTTAAGGAAATAAGGAAAAGAAAATAACATTCAGTCTTTACTGCTACTACTAAACAGTGACGCAGGTAAAAGTTTAGTGACAAAACATTAAATAGGTATCCATTGTGGATAGATTGTGAATTATCAATAATCAAAAGTCAAACAACAGTTCACATTAATGCAGTTCATAACAGGCCCATGAAAGGGTCCCTTTAAAAATGTATGTATAATTCTGAAATGATGACCATGCTGCATGATATCTATGGTCTCTCAGGAGGGTTCTATCACAGTTTGTGTGGAGGGCTATGGTAACTGAGGGGTGATCATTAGTTACCATACTGATAGGATAATGCCAACTTTCAGTCACTTTTTAAAACAATAAGTTATATTTTTGAATACGTGATACATTAACTATTTTCAAGTGCTAACAATTTAAATAATGTACAAACCAAAATGTTTCCTTCCTCCTCCTATTACAGTCATGAGTTTCTAACCTCACTCTAAAATTCATAATCACTGTTACTTCTTATTTTTCCTTTCAGACACTAGTATATTATATACAGATATTAATAAGATTTTAATGTATTTCCTTCTTTGTATACAAATGGTAGTTAAGCGTCCTTAGAATTTTCTGTAAATGCAATAATTTCATCTCTGAATAGGTAGCTTAACATCTGCATTTGCAGTAACCATGTCCATTAATTTTTATCTTTAACTTGCCTTATGAGGACACTTTCACTTGCCTTATGAATGAAGTGCTAAGTGTTGAGACAATATTTTGCTTTGCTTTCAATCTTAGGGGACACCATTACCTTGTTCCTGAACTCGGCGGCGGGGGGCGGGGGGGGGAATCCAGTCTTTCATCACTAAGAAAGATGCCCTTTATCAAGTAGATGAGGTCTCCCTCTATTCCTTGTTGCCGAGATATTTTTAAAAAAAAAAACATGAATTGTTGTTAGATTTTATCAAATGCCATTTTTTGAAACCAATAACAACTCAGAAGTTGCCAGCATGGTGAATTACAAAGAAAGACTTCCATATGTTGAACCAGCCTTGCAATCCTTGGACAAACCCCACTCGCTCATAGACACCTTCATTTTTTAAACATATTGCAATATTTGACCCGGTGATATTTTGTTAGAAATTTTTGAATCAATGTTCGTGAGACATATTGATCTATAATTTTCGTTTCTTGAAATGACTTTGTTAGGTATTATTATCAGGGTTTTGCTGGCTTTATGGAGTAAATTGGAGAGTGTCCCCCTTCTTCTATACTCTGAAAAAGTTTGTGTAAAATTATTTATCCTTAACTGTTGAATAGATTATACCAGTGAAGCTATTGGACCTAAAAACCATGGGCAATTTTTAAATTGTAAATTTAATTTTTAAGAATATTATCTAGTCTACTCATATTTTCAATTTCCTGGGTTAAGTTTGGTAAGCTGTGCTCTTCAAGGAATTTATTTCATTTCAGTTATCAAATTGATTGGAATGAAGTTGTTCATAATATCCTATTACTATCCTATTTTTGTATGTTAAGACTTTAGTACTGTCCCCTCTTTCATTTAAGATTTGGTGATAAGGGTTTCTTCTTTTCTTCATCAGTCTTTTAAAAATCAATTTTATTAATTTTTCCAGAGGATCAACTTCAATCTTTTGATTTCTACTGTTAATTTTATAGTTTCTGGTCTTTTACCTACTTTGGGTTTAATTTGCTTCTCTTTTATCTAGATTCACAAGGACAAATCTTACTAGGTAATTAAGTTTACACTTTTCTTCTTTTCAAATATAGATGTGTAGAGCTATATATCTCCCTCTAAAGTATTCAACCTATGAATTCATTATCATTTATTTGACATTTAAAAAAATTTCTCTTGTAATTTCTACTTGGGCACATGTTATTTAGAAGTGTGTTGTTTAATTTCCAAATATTCAGTTATTTTCTAGGAATCTTATTATTATGAATTTGTAGGTTTCTATTATTATGAATTTTTACATGTTCAGGTAATATATTTTGTATAATTTTAACTCAGGAACTGTTTTATGGCCCAACACATAGTAAATTTCTAAAATTTTATGTGCACTTGAGAAGAATGCATATTCTGTCATTGTTGATATCTTGCATTAAACAGTTGGATTCTATCTAGTTATTTTCTGTTCTTATTGTTTTCTTCCTTCTACTTTCTTTGGGTTGCCTTTTTTATTTTATTTCTAATTTCTTGAGAATGTATTTATATCATTGATTTTCAGCCTCCTTATCTTTTTAAACATTCATTTAAAGGCTGTACATTTCCTTCTAAGCATAGCTTTAGATATATATTTCCAGGTTTTTATATGTCATATTCCTTTGTCATTTGGTTCAAAATATTTTCTAATTTACACCATAGTTTCCTCTTTAGCCTACAGTTATTTATACATTTATGGCTTAAATTTCACAACTTTGGGGATTCTCAAAATTTTTAGTTATCTTATTGTTATTCACCTTTATCTTCTCTTTATTGCTTTCCAGATCTCTGTGATCATTGTCTATTCTGAATGACTTAAATCTTTTGACAGTTTTTGAAATTTGTTTTGAAGCAATTTTGGTAAATGTCACTTGAAAAAACCGAATCCTGCCATTGTTAGGTGCAGTGTTCTACATATAACTAGGTTACATTGGATAATTATATTGTTAAATTCACCTACGTTCTTACTGATTTTTTGTCTGCTTGTGTACTTGTTTTATTGGTTACTACAAGAGGGGCGTCTTAAAGTTTTACACTCATGAATTTATGAACATTTTTTTAGTTTTGTCAATTTTAGCTTCATATATTTTGTGACTATGTTATTAAATGCACACAAATTAAGAATGACTATATTCTGTTAGACCGATGTCTTTAAAAATTTTTATTTATTGATGTGAGAGAGAGAGTGGAAGGGGACAGAGAGTGAGAGAGGGGACAGAGAGAGTGAGAGAGAGACAGACAGACATTGAATTGCTCCACCTATCTATGCATTCATTGGTTGATTCTTGTATGTGTCTTGACCAGGGATTGAACCTAAAACCTTTGTGTATTGAGATGATCCTCTAACCAACTGAGCTACCTGGCCAGGGCCTGTTAGAATGACCTTTTAATAATTATGGCACATACACCTTTATGTCTTGCCTTAAAATCTTTGTCTAATGTATTCACAGTTGTTCTAGTTATATTTTGGTATACCTGGAATATAGTTCACTTTGTTATTTTCAATTTTTTTCTGTGTTTTAGATTTTATCTTTTATCCAAAATGACAATTCTGTCTTTTAACTGGAGAGTCAATTTATACTAATATTTAAAAGTTCATACAAGTACATACCATCTTTTTGTTTTCTATTTGTTCTACCTGATTTATATTCTTTTACTGCTTTTTTTTGCAGTCCTTAAGATTAACCATGTATTTTTCTTATTTACTTTTCTCTTATATTAGCTTGTTAGTAATATGTTATTTTACTATTGTTACCCTAAGTATTACAACATGCATTCCTGATTACTACAGTCTATTTCTTATAAATTAGTACTTTTATCATTTCCTAGACAGTACTAGAAAACCTTAGTCTCAGTTTGCTTACCCCTGCCATCTTTTGTTATTGTTAAAATATGTTATTGTTCATATATTTTAAACCTCACAAGGTTTTTTCACTTTTTTATTTTTTAAAATATATTTTATTGATTATGCATTACACTTGTCCCATTTCTTCCCCTTCACTCCCCTCCACCCTGCACGACCCCTCCCACCCACATTCCCTCCCTTTAGTTCATGTCCATGGGTCATACATGTAAGTTCTTTGGCTTCTACATTTCCTATACTATTCTTACCCTTCCCCTGTCTATTTTCCACCTACCATCCATGCTACTTATTCTCTGTACCTTTTCCCCTTCTCTCCCCCTCCCACTCTCCTGTTGATAACCCTCCATGTGATCTCCATTTCTGTGGTTCTGTTCCTGTTCTAGTTGTTTGCTTAGTTTGCTTTTTTGTTTTAGGTGTGGTTGTTAATGATTTTGAGTTTGCTGTCATTTTACTATTCATATTTCTTATCTTCTTTTTCTTAGATAAGTCTCTTTAACATTTCATATAATAAGGGCTTGGTGATGATGAATTCCTTTAACTTGACCTTATCTGAGAAGTACTTTCTCTGCCCTTCCATTCTAAATGAAAGCTTTGCTGGATAGAGCAATCTTGGATGTAGGTCCTTACCTTTCATGACTTGGAATACTTCTTTCCAGCCCCTTCTTGCCTGCAAGGTTTCTTTTGAGAAATCAGCTGACAGTCTGATGGGAACTCCTTTGTAGGTAACTGTCTCCTTTTCTCTTGACGCTTCTAAGATTCTCTCCTTATCTTTAATCTTGGGTAATGTAATTATGATGTGCCTTGGTGTGTTCCTCCTTGGGTCCAACTTCTTTGGGACTTGCTGAGCTTCCTGGACTTCCTGGAAGTCTATTTCATTTGCCAGATGGTGGGAAGTTCTCCTTTATTATTTGTTCAAATAAGTTTTCCACTTGTTGCTCTTCCTCTTCTCCTTCTGGTAGCCCTATAATTCAGATGTTGGAACATTTAAAGATGTCCTGGAGGTTCCTAAGCTTCTCCTCATTTTTTAATTTTCTTATTTCTCCATTCTTTTCTGTTTAGTTGTTTCTTTCTTCCTTGTGGTCCACTCTATTGTTTTGAGTCCCAGTTTCCTTCCCATCACTATTGGTTCCCTGTGCATTTTCCTTCATTTCTCTTATTGTAGCCTGCATTTGTTCATCTAATTTATGACCAAAGTCAACCAATTCTGTGAGTATCCTGATCATCAGTGCTTTGAACTGTGCATCTGATAGGTTAGCTATCTCTTGCTTGCTTAAAAGTACCGGTTCAGGGACTTTCAATTCTGTTTGAGTCATCTTCTCCCCCCACCCTTTGGTCTGGTCATGCCTGTTAGGTATGAGGGGCGGAGCCTTCGGTGTTCACCAGGGTGGGGCACCCCAGTCGCTGGGTTGTGATGTTGTATGTGGGGGCGGGGTTCAAAAGGAAACAATGACGCTTGCTCTGCTCTCAGTAGAACCTCAGTCCCTTCCTCCACTTC
Organism: Tonatia bakeri; assembly: GCA_004024845.1. NCBI lineage: Eukaryota > Metazoa > Chordata > Mammalia > Chiroptera > Phyllostomidae > Tonatia > Tonatia bakeri. Next base: position 172,790 of record PVIA01002404.1, on the reverse strand, counting down.
CCCTAAGCAAACTTTGCCCCTCTGGTGCCAATTCCCGTGTGGGTGGGCTTGTGCACTCCGTGGGACTTTCCAAGGACCTCTCCTGTGAGGCTGGGAGTCTCTCCCTGTGCCTCAACACCCTGGCAGGTGTTTTCAGTCAGTGTCCTGAGGCTCTATTTCCCAGCGCTGTGATCCTGGGTTCTCCTTGGAGAAGTGTCTGTTCAAGTCCTTTGCCCATTTTTTGCCCAGTGCCTTGCTTCACAATTTCCGCCTTGTTGGGTCTGCCGTTTGCCACCCCTCAGCCGGGGTCTGCCAGCTGCCACTTTCGAGCTCTGGGTCTCCCTGCTGCAGTCTTGCACACCCCAGATGCCTTTTGCACCTGGTCACAATTCTCTCCGCTCTCTGTGCCTTGACCCGCTGCCCAGTTGCCCGACTCCGCCCCTCCTACCGGTCTGGATGAACGTGTCTATTTTAACTTCTTGGTTGTCCAGCTTCCATACAGTTCAATTTTCTGTCAGTTCTGGTTGTTATTCTGTTTCTAAGTTGTTGTTGTCCCTATCTTGGTTGTACAAGGAGGCACAGTGTGTCTACCTGTGCCTGCATCTTCGTCGGAAGTCCTGTTTCAGGGTTCTTAGGATATAATCCTAGCAGTGGAATTGCTGGGTCAAAAGGCAGATCCATTTTTAGTTTTCTGAGGAAATTCCATACTCTTTTCCATAGTGGCTGCACCAGACTGCAATCCCACCAACAGTGCACTAGGGTCCCCTTTTCTCCACAATCTCTCCAACACTTGTTGTTTGTTGCTTTGTTTATGATGGTCATTCTGACTGGTGTGAACTGGTATCTCATTGTGGTTTTAATTTGCATCTCTCTGATAGCTAGCAATATTGAGCATCTTTTCATGTGTCTCTGGATCCTCTGCATGTCCTCCTTGGAGAAGTGTCTGTTCAAGTCCTTTGCCCATTTTTTCATTGGGTTGCTTGTCTTCTTAGAGTGGAGTAGTGTAAGTTTTTTATATATTTTGGAGATTAAACCCTTGTCTGAGGTATCATTGGCAAATATGTTTTCCCATACAGTTGGATCACTTTTTATTTTAATACTGTTTTCTTTAGCCATGCAGAAGCTTTTTATTTTGATGAGATTCCATTTGTTTATTCTTTCCTTTAAGTCCCTTGCTTTAGGGGACATATCAGTAAAAATGTTGCTTCGTGAAATATCTGAGATATTCCTGCCTTTTTGTCCTCTAGGATTTTAATGGTGTCATGGTTTATATTTAAATCTTTTAGCCACCTTGAATTTATTTTTGTTTATGGTGTAAGTTGGTGCTTGAGTTTCATTTTTTTGCATGTAGCTGTCCAGTTCTCCCAACACCATTTGTTGAAGAAACTATTTTTATTCCATTTTATGTTGCTGCCCGCTTTGTCAAATATTAATTGACCATTAGAGACTTGGGTTTATTTCTGGGCTCTCTGTTCTGTTCCATTGGCCCATGTGCCTGTTTTTATGCCAGTAGCAGGCTGTTTTGATTATAGTGGCCTTATAAAACAGTTTGGTATCAGGTATTGTGATCCCTCCTATTTTACTTTTCTTTCTCAAAATTGCAGCAGTTATTCAGGGTCATTTATGGTTCCATATAAATTTTTGAAGTGTTTGTTCTATGTCTGTGAAGTATGCCACTGGTACTTTTGTAGGTATTGCATTGAATATGTAAATTGCTTTGGGTAGTATGGACATTTTGACGATGTTAATTCTTCCAATCCATGAACACAGTATATGTTTCCATTTGTTTGTGTCTTCCTTGATTTCTTTCCTCAGTGGTATGTAGTTTTCTGAATACAGGTCTTTCACCTCTTTGGTTAGGTTTATTCCTAGGTATTTTATTTTTCTTTTTGCTATTTCAAATGGGATTTTTCCCTTGATTTCTGCTTCTGCTGTTTCATTGGTGATATACAGAAATGCCTTTGATTTCTGGATATTGACTTTGTATCCTGCTGTTTTGCCAAATTCATTTATTAGGTCAAGCAGTTTTTTTGCCGAGTCTATAGGATTTTCTATGTACACTATCATGTCATCTGTAAACAGTGACAGTTTTGTTTCCACCTTTCCGATTTGGATGCCTTTTATTTCCTCATAAAGTTATACTTATCTTTAATCTGAATATTTTATATAGTCTCCTTTTTTGAAGTCCAGGATAACATTGTCTAAAAAAACTTTCTGCAATGGTAGAAATGTGATGTCTAATAGCATAGCCACTAGGTAGTACAACTGAAAACTGAATCTTTAATTTTATTTAATTTTAATTAAAGGGGCTAACTTATTGAACAGGTAGCTATAGGGCATATGTCTGATTATGTCCAATATTCACTATTCCTGGCTATTTTAAACTCTAAGATTAAATGACTACTTTCTCCCAGGGTTATAATTTTTTTCTGCCTCTTTTAGAAGTTTTCACTTAGTCAAAATTAGGTTCATATAATTAGTTTTCCTATCATTTCTTCCATCTACTGAGGATGTAAATTATTAGCAAAGCAAAACACAAATCTATCCGAAATTGTACTTTTAGTAGAATGAGACTTTGAATGTGCATTTGAATAGTTGATTCTACATGATCATTGTATCATGAGTTTGAAATATCTATTTCTTATTTGGCCAAGCAAATTATATACTATCTACCCTAAACAATTACTTCTGATCCCTATTTTTATGCTTACCCAGATACTTTTTATCATGTTTTCACTCAAATTCTGTCCCCTACTGACATAATGGTCATTAAAGTTATGTCTAGAATAAGAAATGCAGTTTGTGATTATGGAAAAGATTGCAACCAAATAGCCAACTCAGGGATTAATACCATGACTTTCAACTTATTATCACAGTGCTTATATGTACTCCTTTATGTGCAGATACAGACAAAATACATGTATTTCATGACAGCAGAAACAGTGTTTACTAAAAGGTTAAAATAAATAGTTAATAAAATTAACAAATGCAGCATAAGAAATTTAGCCTTATAAAGTGCAGGATGTACTATATTACAAATGAATTGCCAAATAAGATTTAGAAATTTCTACTAGGTTTTTATAAAAAGAAGGACAATACTATTTTAATAGAGAGACTTAGATTTTAGGTTGTCTGAAAGTGAATGAGAGGTAATACAAAAATATCATATGGCCTCTCATAATATGTTTCAAATCTGAATATTGTTCATGTATGTATAGGTACTCATTGCATACATGAAATATACTAACTGATTTTTTCCTAACAAAATATGTCTTGGTGTCCATATTTTTCTGGACATCAATGTGTAAGGATAATAAGTTCAGTAAGGATGTATAAGTTCAGGCTTTAGATTAATATAAACCTAAGGATTTTGTAATGTGTAGCTCTAATTATGATGGTTTCTGACCTCAAAAACAAGTTAGCAACTTTCCCATGGTATCTTTTTGGCAACTATTTCAAGTGACTATAGGTGTCAGTCAGCATTATTTAGAGATAAAGGAAGAAATCAAAGTATATCTGGCAACAAATGAAAATGAACACCAAAAAACCAAAAACCTATGGGACACAGTGAAGGCAATACCGAGAGGGAAGTTCATAGCAATACAGGCCTACCTAAAGAAGACAGAAAAATCTCAAACAACCTAACCGTTATCTAAAAGAACTAGAGTAACAATAAAAAACAAAGCCCAGAGCAAGTAGAAGGAAGGAAATAATCAAGATCAGGGCAGAATTAAATGACACAGAGACTAAAAGAACAATTAAAAGGATCAATATATCCAGAAGCTGGTTCTTTGAAAAGATAAACAAAATTGACAAACCTTTAACCAGACTCATCAAGAAAATAAGAGAGAAGACCCAAATAAATAAAATCAGAAATGAAAGAGGAGAAGTTACAACTGATACCACAGCAATACAAAGGATTATAAGAAATTACTATGAATTACTAACTGCCAAGAAACTGGATAACCTGGGCATAATGCTAAAAAATGTAAGATTTAAAACAGATAATTAGGAAATCAGTCACATCACAAGATAATTTTTGTTGTAGGCTTCAACTAGAAATAAGTTCTTTTATACATTTAAAATAGTATGTTTTTAAAATTTAAACAATTACTTTCAAATTTTCAGAAAAATTTTTCTTACACAGAGCAAGATACTCCTATATTTGGGTAAAAAATGCCACAATTGTTGGCAAAGTTATAATAAAAGTGCTTTAAATTATTTACTATTATATTTATCTGTTAAGTCTGTGTAGGATTTTATAATGTACAAAGCACTTCACATATACTGTATGTTTTAAAAGAAAAGCATCATAAGAATAGGAACTGATACTAATTTTTTACAAAAAATGGCACTTCATTATTTAAACTTTTTAAAAAAGATTATTTATTTATTCATTTACTTATGTATTTTTAGAGAAAGGGAAGGAGAAAGAGAGGGAGATAAACATCAATGTCTGGTTGCCTCTCATGTACCCCCAACTTGGGACCTCGCTTACAACCCAGGCATGTACCTTGATTGGGAATCGAACTGGTGACCATTTGGTTCTCAGGCTGGCACTCAGTCCACTGAGCCACACCAGCCAGGGTGAATAATGACACTTTTAAAATGGAAAAAGTATGCTTATTATTTTACAATATAAAAATAACACTTTTTCAAAAAAATTGCTGAGCTCCTCATAAGGCAATATGGCAAAGTACAGGATTGGAGTCTGTAAGACCTCAGCTGGAATCCTAGTTTTATTTACTTACTAGCTCTGTGACCTTGCATAAGCTACTTAACCTGTAAATATTTCATTTTCCTTACCTGTGAATTGAAAATTCTGACCTAACAGACTAAGATAAGGGAAAAAATTTACACATCCTAGAGTAATATCTAATATATAGTAGAAGCTCAATCAATTATAATAATAATAATGTTACTATAATTAAAATTATCTCTTCTTTCCCATTGGCCTTCACAACATTTCAATACAACTTATTTGCAAAGGGAATGATAAGATACAAGACAATGACTGGTCCAATACCGCAGATCAAGTCAGGAAGGAAGGTAGACGTAAAAGTCTGTTTTAGAAGCCAGTTAGTACAACTAGGGAAAATATAACTCACTAGGGAATCTCAGATTGCCCCTACACAGGTTTAAATATATGACATTGAAACAGGGTAAGAGTTATATTGAGAACATTATAGACAATTTTCTTTTAGAAAGAGTAAAATGGAAGCACTTTTGTGGTGTGAATGATGAATGAAAGAAAATGGAACGGTATCTGTGAAATAAATAGTACCATATAAAACGGGGCAGGGTGTGGGGATCATGTGGCTGGAAAATTTTGATTTGTATAAGCAAATTACCTCACTTAGATTGATCATATGGATGTATACGAACAAGGATAAAAGCTTGACCTACACAATTTTGCATAAAAAAAAATCTCTGCTCCAGAGTAAAACATCCTAATGAGTCTCCTCACAAATGTGTGCTGTCAGTTAAACAAGGAGCCTCATAGATGGAGAGCAGATGACAGCTAGTGGGAAGGGGGAAGGTTAGGAGGTGGGGGGATTGAGCAAAAAGGAAAAAGGACTCTTGGACATGGGCAACGGTATGGTGATTGCTGTGGGGAGAGAGTATAAGGGGACTAAATAGTAATGGAAAAATACAATCAAAATTAAATAAAAAAATAAGAAAAAAAATAGTTTCTTGCTTAACATAATCCATCACAATTATTATATTAACTGAAATTATATGTCCTATTTACATAAAATAACTACCGGATTTGCATTAACAACATTCATTCATTTTGTTGTTTTCTTGGAATTTAGATAGAGTGGAACACTTAGACAGAGAATTAACATTATTTGAAGGCTCATTATATAGGTGTTTATATAAACTATGTAATTTTTATTATGCCCATGTTACGATAAGGAAGACTAGGTGATAAGCCTAAAGTAATTGCTGGTGCATGGTGGAATTAGACACAAATCAAGATTTTTAAACTAGTAAACAAATGTTCTACCCTCATTCTTCTCATTCTCCTTTTTCTAGATCAAATATACTGGCTCCTAGTAGAAAATTTAGAATGTATGCTAAGTGAAAGGCAGACTGGTAAAGAAATGCAGAACTGATTTAGCAACATAGAATAATATATGTACCTGATTAGTGGTAAGCGCTGAAGAAACATTATTTGACCTTGCATTCCTCAATTCATCCTCCCTCCCCACCCCCAAGGCAGTTAATAATTTTTTAGTTTATAAATTATACAGTATTATAGAAAAATAATAGCAGCTTGCTTGAAAACATCCTAACAGCTGCGTAAGGCATACAATAAGCACTCAATAAATGTCTGACTTAAGTGATTTAAAAAATGAATCATTAAATATTGCAAATCATTTCACAACACAGAAAGCAAATCAACCAACATTCAAAAATAAAGTACAGTTATAAAGATGAAAACACTAAGCTGTTGCTATATTATCCCCTATCTTCTATGATTCCCCTACACAAAGGATGTCCAAGCAAAAAGGGAACCATATTTTCTTATAGTAAGCATTTGTTTAGTCTACACATTTAAAGGCTGTTTTGAACACTGGGTCTGTAGAGAGACAGGTGATTGTTCTCTGTCACAGTTTCAAAGTCCATCTTCTTTACCTCATCAGTTTGCAACTTGGTAGGGATGAGGGTGAGGGAAGAGTTATATTGTACTTCCAGGAGCAGAGGGCTGTTTCCTGCCTGTCATTCTACCAACCTCCCAGAATAAATTGCTACTTAGAAAAAGGAAAGTCAAACATTTATGAAACATATTGCTATTTAGAAAAAAATAAGAATTGTTTTGCAAATAGTAGTACTATTAAAAGAGGGAAGAGAGAATATCATCAGTCATTTTACATTACATATAAGCAGTTTATTAAAGAATTAAATATTTATAGACTATGAAGCAAGGCAGGCGATGAGTTGCAAACAGCTTGCTGAGAAGTACATTATAAAACAATGAGTCTGTCAGTTATTGATAAAGAATGGAGAGTGCAAATGCTTTAGAAAATCTCTAAGTTAGCTATGATTTTCCAGACTAGCAAAACAGGACATGGTAGCCAGTAATGTCACACCAACTCAAGCTCTTGTAAATGCTAAAGGCCTTCAGTGAGCACAACGTATACTACACTCTGATTCTTCCACCACTGTCTAATACAGGGGAGAGGTTTGCAAAGAGCACAGAGCTCTTGGGCAAGGGCTTCAGTGGTGGCTCAGCTCCAGATTAATAGATGTTAGATCTAGATACCCACATACTTCACCTCATCTTCTTCAGACTTCTTTCTTAACAGATAAATTAAGGCTATAGATTTTTAAAGACAGATATTGCTCCCTTCCTTACAGAATTATATACATTAGAGATCAATCTCCCAATCTAATCCCCTGAGTTTAGAGAGGAGACAACTGAGCCTTAAAGTGGTCGAGTAATTCATCCAAGTTCACACAACTAGTTAATAACGGAATCAGGACTAAAACTTGGGTTTCCTGCCCTCTAGATCAACATTCCTTCCATAGCATCCTCTCTTTTTCCTAATCTGCTTTTAAATTAAGAACTCAGAGCTCTTTCTGTCTATAAAATCATTCCTCAATTAGAAATTGTGGATTCTTTCTTACATAAAATTATATTTCAGCCTCAGCTTGGAAAATGGTTTTGTGAAGAAAAAAGCTTCAAGTGGATAAAAGTTTAGTAAAATTATTCTCTGAGAAAAAAGGAGAATATAATCTGCCTATCCAAAGTCATCCTAAAGTTTGAGATAACAGGGTGCCATTAATGAAACATTGGCTCTTTCTTGGATAAATTGATGATATAGCATTCTTTCATACACTAGCTAGCTGGGAGAATGAATTACTTTTTGTGCTGTATGAGAATGACTGGTTGAGACCTAAAGGTGTTCATAATTTTAAATGCTAGAGGAAGTCATCTTTTCTTGACTATGTGAGAGTCATAAGCATTTCTATGTTCTGGATACACTAATTTGGAATTCCATTCCTTTCTATTCTCTGCCTTCAAATTTAAACAGTCATTTGGTTTCTACATAATTGAATTTGAAGTTCTACTTGCAGTCTGCAAATTCGACAACAGACACATTGTGAGTCAAATAAAATTATGGATTAAATCCTTTGTGCTGGTATGGAAGCCAAATCACTAAGTAGTTTGTTTTTAAAAATTGAACCACCAATGCCCCTGCTCATAACCCTGCTGCCACTTTTTAAAATAGTAATACCTGACTTTCTTTGAAATTATATCATATAGAGAAAATCCACTTGGAATACATTAGATGCTTTCTTTATTGAGCATGATTTAGTCTTCTTCAGGAAAAAGAATAACAACTATTTTTAGTGTATAAATTCCCTCATCTCCCCAATTCTCATCAACACAGAAAAACAGTTACTTATACCTCAAAATGATATAGAGGGTAAAACTAACACTTAGTTGGTATTGTAACTGAACATAACTAAAAACAATGCTTGGTTAATGGTTGAGAACAAGTTTGTATTTCATGTAGAAATAAAGATATCTATATATTAAAGTAAATCACTCCATAAAGTAATGAATGCCATTGTTCTTTGAGAATTTTCCTTCCCAAAGTTTTCTAAAATGGAAGGTATCAAGGAAATTCAACTTGCTTTGTGTATATTAAGTATAAATGAGTATAATATATAGGTATAACATTATTTTAAATGTCATCTAGAAAATTTGCTCTATTGATTAAAGAAAAAATGTAAAAATTCTAGGTTAACTTTTCTTAGAACTAAATCTACAGGTTAGGAGACAAAAAAAAGTGTCAGAAACAAAGGTGAAAAAACACTAACCAAGGTGATTCAACATTTAGTGACCAAAAAATGATCCATTATGTTAATGAGTGTTCTTCTTCCTAAGTGGTTACTAAGTGTTATCTGAAGAGATTGGCTTAGTGTGTACCAGCAGCCAAAACTGTAATTAAAAATACAATGCTGGCACCACTGAAAAGGCATAGTACATGGAATGAATCCACAAAGGCACTTCTTACCTGAAACCATAGGACACTCACATTTAATATTGTATGTGTAGTTCTGGAACCTTAAAAATACAACATTAAGAAGTGGGGAAACAAAGTTAAAATAATTATGATGCTTTCATCTGGAGATCTGAGAATAATAAAGGTTTAAGCAGGATAAAACTGATTTACCAAATCCTATAATTAAGGGTTATCTCTTGGAGCTTGGAAGTGGTAAACTTAGAACACACACAATGAAATGAAATGAAACAGAGGATTACTTGACATAGCAAAGTAAAGTTTCAGAAATTGTTACTTCAAGAAAATAATAGATTTTAAAACAATCTAAACAAATAAATGGTATTAGATTTATAATATTTTATTAAAGAAAAACTGGGATGTTTTCTTGTTTGATAACATAGAGAAAGTGCCATGGTGTACTCTTCAATCCTTTTGTTACAAGGACCCAGAATCCTAGTATATTTTCAGTATTGCAACTGTAGGTTGTTGTAAATGTTATTTGTGGTCTTCCTTAATTTTCAATGGGGAAAAAGTAAGTATGATTAAATTCATTTAATCACTGCAAAGTTTAACAAGGCAAAAAAATCTAATGGCTTTAAAAAAATTAAGGTCAAAGATTAGGAGGGCATTACTTTATGACTCATTCAGTAATGACCACAATGTTAAGTTCTCTATCAGTCATCTTATAAATTAAAAAAAATCTATTACAAAAAATAATAGCTGAAAGCTGCTATAATTTGGTACTTCTGTGAAAAAAACTTACTAGAAATCAGTTTCTGAATCTCCTCATTTCCAAACCACAAGAGTAATATTCATTTGTGTGTCATGATATATAAACCTAACATGAGTAAAGGACTGGAAAGCAGCAATGTTACGATCTTGAACCCAAGGTATAAAGAAAGACTCATTATGAAGGGAGATGTAACAATGAAGACAGTAAGTCAGTTGGTTTGAGAACAATTTCTTGTCTTAAGGGTTTTCAATTTAATTTGAGAAACATAAATTTACTTCTGTGAAAACTAAAACTATTCTCAAAGCCAATTGTTAATAACTAGGTAACTCAAATGTCCATAGACAACTGAAAACCATAGATATTTTTCTTTGTTTTCTATTTGTTTTCTTCATTTTATCTTTTAAGACAAGGCTGTACTTACTTGTTCGTCCCTAGGAAAAATTAAGTATCAGGATAAAGTTATTGTTTCTGAATATGACCACTAATGTCAGATTTCTCTATATAAACTGAAATGGAAGGGGCTGTCTCATTCCCAATAGGGTCTCAGAGAAAGCAATAGCTTAAAGGGAGATAATTCCCATGTACACATGGTAAGAAGGGACAAGCTGTGTTTTATAGAGTTAATCCTCAGAGAACTATATGGATCCTCAGACAATGTTTGCAAACAGTGAACAATAGGTTCCATGGAGTGAGTGTATCAGCCAAAATGGCTTGTATGTAAAGTGAGCACCAGCATGGGATTAGCAACTTGTGAATAATGGTATAATGAAATTTTGTGTATGTATGGGTGACTAGTTAATTTTAAAGGTACCAAAATTTGTAAAATATTAAGAAAGAGAGAAATAACACCTGACACAAAGGATTTTAAATACTCTTAATTATTGATAGATGAAGTATAACGAGAAAAGTATAATGTAAGGAATTTAATACTAATGACAACAAAAAATATAACTGTCATATAGATGACTATTATTGCTGTTATTCTTATCAAGAAGAAAATGATCACTTTTAATTATCTCCATTGCTATTATCAGGGTTTGCCTGGATTATTGCAATAATCTTCTAACAGGTCTCCCTGTTTCCCACTCTTGCCTTCCTACACTCTATTTTTTTTTTTAGCATAACAGCCATAGAAATCTGCTCACGTCATTTCTCTGTTTAATAAACTTCTTGTGAGGTTGTCACTCATCTCACTCATAGTGAAGAATAAAGACTGTCCAGGGCTCCATACAATCAGGCTCTCCATTACCTCCATGATTTCAGGTACTACCACTCCCTCCCTTTCACACTCTACTCCTTCACGATGACCTCCTCAAACCTGCCAGGCACACTCATAGCCTTTGCATATGCCATGGCCATTGTCTGGTAAATCACTAGATATTATTATGGTTTACACTTCACACCCTTCAATGACCCCTTCTCAGTGAAGCCTTCCCTTTGCACTCTATTTTAAGTAGACGACCCTGCCAATCTCAGTATTACTCCATATTCCTTCTTGCTTTCTTTTTCTCCAGAATACTTACCTAACAGAAATATGATTTACTTATCGATTTATCCTTCTTCTCTCCTTACTAGGATATCAACTACACAAGGTCAGGAATTTTGTCTATTTTGTTCACTGCTTGCTGAGTTCCTTGGTGTTTATACTGTACCTAGCATATAATATGCACTAGAAAAATATTGGTTTAATCAGTGGAAGTCATTCTAGTGTAGTGTTTAAGTCTCAGAAGTTAGACTGTCAAATCTCCAATTCTGGCTTAACTGTAAAGCCACCTTTATAAAACTTTAGTTTCTTTTCTATTAAAATAGAAAACAATTATAATTTCCACCTGTGGATTTCTTGTGAGAGTTAAATTAGATGGTTTATCTAAAAGCTTTGAACAACTTTCTTGGATGACCAGTGGAGTGACTGGTGTCAGATTTGCCTTGTGTTCATGTTCTGCTTGGTTACCCCTCCATAAACTTCAGTCCAGGAAGTGCCTCGGGACAGAATGCTGAGACCACTGTGAGCAAACTGGACACAGTGTATGAGACAACTGGTTTTAGACACTGGACAAAAGGCAATGCAAGGCTATGACTCCTGAGATAAGGAAATAAGCAAGGCAAGCCCCCAGCTTCCTGGAGGCACTTTCCAGACCACAGCCTGGGGCAAGGCAGGGAACCAAGCAAAGCACAGAAGTTTCATGAAGCTGACGAAACAGAAACAAAAGTTTAGGGAAGCCAAAGTGCATGGAATTTATGCAGGATAACTAAGAGGTGGAGGATCCAATGAGAAAAAAATCCAAAAATCTGTCCAGTGAGTGATACTTTAAAGCAAAGATGCCTAAAATCTCAAAGGTTTTGGTCTCAGAATCCCTTTTGTTGCTTAAAAATGAAGGACTTCAAAGAGATTTTATTTATGTGAATTATATCTACCAATATTTGGTTTATTAGAGATTAAAATGTAAAGTTCTAAAATATTTGTAATTTGGTTTATCATTTAAATATAAAAGCCATATACAACATATTTTGTGATATAATAGTTATAGTAGCATTGTTTTACTTTTTTGTAATTATCTTTAGTTTCTGGCTTAAGAGAAGATACTGGGATTTTCATATTTGCTTTTGAGTTCAATTTGTTGTAACAGCACATCATGTAGCCTCTGAAAAACTCCACTGAACACTGTCGAGTGAATGAGAGTAGAAAGGCAAATAACGTATTAGGATAACTATAAAAATAGTTTTTAACTCATGGGTCCTGATATATTATAAGGTATTTCTAAACTTACAGACTCCTGAATGATATCAAAGATCCCCAGGGGACTCTGGCCTATACTTTTTGTCCTACAGTCTTTGGCCAATTACTAAGCTGCATAATGTGTGTAGGGTGAAACTCCACAGAACCAGAAAAAGAACTGCCAGGAAACTACAGTCAACAATTTTTGGAGCTCACACAAGACTGAAAGATGTACAAATTCTGACCAGCTATATGAAGAGACTTGCCAATGAAGGACATTTCGTAAAGCCCTCAGGAGGATCCTGCCTCAGCTAGTAGTAAGGATACACTTAACTCTGGAGTAAAGGCTACTTTAGACTGACTAAAACAGTTTTTAAAAATAATCCTCAAAAGCATAAGACTGATCAATAAGTAATTTAGGTGCTTGATAATACAACTTCAACACACTTCAACAGAAGGCAGTGAAATCCAGACTCAATAGGATAATATTCATTCAATTAAAAAAATAGCACTACAGATGCAAAAAAGCAGGGAAATGTGATTTAATACTTGGAGAAAAATCAGTCAATAGAAGACTAGAAACAACTGAGATGATAGCAAAACTTTAAAACAGTTATTATTAATATGTTCAAGGACTAAAGAAAAAACATGAACATAATGATGGCAGAAATGAAAGATATAAAAAAGAACTAAATGGAAATGCTAGAGTTGAAGGATACTTCATATTTAAAATGAAAAGCTCACAAGGTGGGTTTAAAAGCAGAGGAACTGAAGACACAGCAGTAAAACTATCCATATAGAAGCACGAAGAGAAACAGGAAATGAGAAAAAAATGAACAGAGAATCAATAGCGACTGGACAGTATCAGCTGATCTAACATATATGTGATTAGAATCCCTGGAAAAGGAAGAGGGGCATAAAAATATGTTTGTAGGAATAGAGGCTGAAAATTTTCCATAGTTGATGAAAAGTGTAAAACCATAGATTCAAGAAGCTCAATTAACCTAAGCAAGATAAACCCAGAAAGAACAGTACTAAGGCAACATAATTGAGTTGTTGAAAGCTGAAATAATAAGATAATCTTAAAAGTAGCTGGCGGAAAAAGAAGATACATTATAGAAAAGTAAATAAAGACAGTAACAATTCCTGATTTCTCTTCAAAATCAATTAAGCTATAAAATATCTTTAATGTGCTAGGGGGTGGGGGCTATAAATTTAGATTCTGTATCCAGTAAAAATAACCTTTAAATATAAAAGTGAAATAAAGACATTTACAGATAAACAAAAGCCAAGAAATTCCATTCCCAGAAGACCTAAACTTAAAAAAAACCAAAGCAAGTGCTTCAGGAGAAGAAAAATGGTAACACATGGAAACATGGATCTATGGGGAAAAATGGAGTGCATACGAAATAGCTTAAAATGTGGATGAATATTAATGTTTTTACCACTTTAGAAGATAATTGACTATTTAGAGAAATAATTAGCAAACGATAGCCCAAAAGCCAAATCTGTCTCCATTTGAAAAATACAGTTTCAGTGGAAAATAGTCAACCTCATTCTTTTATGTATTGTGTATGACTGATGGCTGCGTCAAGTAGCTGCAACTATATGGCTCACCAAGCAACCAATATATACTATCTGGGCCTTTATAAAAATGCTTGTTGACCCCTAGTTTAAAGCAAAAATAATATAATTATATTGTGAGGTTTGTAACCATGCAGAAGTAAAATATTTCATAATAGTAACAAAGGTTAAAAAGGGGAAATAGACGAACCAGTTATCGCAGGTTCGATTCCCAGGCAGGGCACATGCCTAGGTTGCAGGTCATGTCCCCCAGCAACTGCACATTGATGTTTCTCTCTCTCCCTCTCTGAAAATAAATAAATAAAATCTTTAAAAAAAAAAAAAAAGGGGAAATAGAAATGTTTTGTTGTATAAAACAGTTGTATTATATAGGAAGTGGAAAATTATTATTTCACAATAAATTACAAGAAGTTAAGATGCATATTATAACCAGAAAGTAATCAGTAAAAAAAAATTAAGCATATAGGTTTGGCTAATGAGACAACAGAGGAAATGAAATAGAAATATTCAAGTAATCCAATAGAAATATTCAAGGGAAAAAAAAAAGCAGATAAGAAAAAGGGAAAAATTACAAGGTAGTTGATTTAAACCACCTATATTGAAAATGTAAAATTAATTAAATGTAATGTAAAATTAAACATGAATGGTCAATCTATTAAAAGTGAGAGATTGTCAGAATGAATAAAAAAGCAAAACCTAGCTACATGCTGTCTACAGCAAACAATTTAAATACAAAGATATGGGTTTAAATGTAAAAGGACTGAAAAATACATAACATTCACCTAAAATCATGAGAAAAATTGAAATGGCTATATTAATCATTAGATAAAATGACATCAGGGTAAAGAATATTATCAGAGGCAAAGAAGGGCATTTCATAATGATAAAAGGGCAAATTCATCAAGAAGAAATACACATCCTAAGTATATATTTACTTAGTAACAAAGTCCCAAAATACAGGGAAAATTGATAGGCATGAAAGCAGAAACAGACAAATCTACAACTATAAATTAATGACTTCCACACTCTGAATATGTAGAAAGAACAAGCAGATTTAAAGTCAGCAAGGATACAGAAGAATAAAAAAGCACTGAAAACACAGAGGTACTCAATAAATATTAGCTGTTGTTACTGTATTATACATCATTAATTATACCTAATAAACATTTAAAATGTGATAGAAACCCGTTTCCTAAATAGATGTAATAGGAGCCACTTATTACAATGGCTCAAGTATATAAATTCCTAAAGAAGTAAACAGTCTATCAAAAGAAAAGCTATACTACATGTAGGGCTGATATTAGTATTTCAATCATACTATAGTATTTCAATGATAATACAGACTATACAAAATTACAAAAGCATAATTTATATATGATACTTTTATAATACTTGAGGCAATAGCACAAGATTTTATAAGCCAGAGTTGCAAAACAGTATTCAAGCTTACAGATTAGAGATTATGCAGCATGGTTTCTTACTCCGATGATGACACTGAAAATTTCAATACTCAAATCTTTATATCAAGTTTTTAGCCAAGTGTCACATTCCTATTATATGGTCTTTTTTAATTAAATAAATTTTAATGAGACATAATATACATACAGTAAAATGCATCCTCTTTTTAAATTTTATTTGACAAAAATTTTACATATTTAAGTTATACAACATGATGTTTTGATATCTGTATACATTGTGTGATAATTACTAATCAAACTAACATATTGATTACCTCCCATAGTTAACATTTTGTGTGTGTGTAGTAAGAACACTTTATACCTACTGTTTTAGCAAATTTCAAGTATACAATACATTATTAACTATAGTCTCCATGCTATATATACATAAGTCACGAGAACTTATTTATCTTATAACTGAAAGTTTCTACCTTCTGATCAGTACCTCCCCTTTCCCCTCACCCTCTTGCCTCTCCCTGGTAACCACCATTCTACTCTGCTACTTTCTGTTACTATGTGTTGGACCTTTTTTTTTTTTAAGATTCTGTATGTGACATCACATGATGGTTGTCTTTTTGTGTCTAGCTTATTTCACTTAGTAAAATGTCTGCCAGATTCACCCATGTTACCACTAATAGCAGGATTTCTGTCTTTTTCAAGGTGGATAAAATTCACCTAAGTTTTGACAATTGTATTGAGCTAGAAACCAAGGTACAGCATATTTTCATCACTCCTGAAAGTTCCTCATGCCCTAATGCAATCAATCTCCTCCTCTCACTTCCAGCTACTGGTGACAGTTGATCTGATTTCTGTCCCTATAGTTTTGCCTTTTCCAGGTTTTCACATTTTTTTGTGAAAATACTAAGAAATGAGGATTTCTAGGTCATCTGTTAAAATGTGTGCTCAATTTTATAACTACCAAATTCTTTTCTAAAAAGAGTGTATCCTTTCGCATTTCCATCACCAATGTATGGCAATTCTAGTTTGTCCCCATCCTTCCAGCAGTTAGGATTGTCATAGTCTAAGAAAAGATTTCAGACATTTTATTAGACATAGTAGTGGTATCTCATTCTGGGTTTTAATTGACATTTCCTTAAGGCTTAATAATATTGAACATTTTTCCCCATGTTTATTTTCCATTTGAAAATGTACTTTGATGAAATGCCTGTTGAAATCTTTTCCCACTTTTAAAATGTGCTCATCTTTTTATATGCTCTGAATAGAAGTCCTTTATTAGCTTTGTGTTTTGAAAAGATTTTCTCAATTTGTAGCTTGTCTTTTTTCTTTTAACATCTTGAAGGGCAAGTTTTTAAAAAAATTGATGAAATCCAATTCATCAATGTTTTCCTTTGATGGTTAGTGTCTCAATTTCTCTTTAAGGAAATCTCTGCCTAATACAAGGTCACAAAGATTTTCTTCTAGATATTCCTCTATATATTTTAGAGTTCGCTCAATCTATTTTGAGAAATTTTTGTATAGGTACAAGGTATGAAGGAAAGTTTGTTTTTTTCCCCACCCCTGCCCTCCTGATTTGCACAGGGTTGCCCAATTTTTCAGCACATATATTGAAAGGTTTACCCTTTCCCTATCTGAATCAACTTGGCATCTTTGTTAATTATCAATTGACCATACATATGAGGGTTTCTTTCTGTATTCTACTCTGTTCTATTGATCTGTAGATTTAACTACATGCAAATACCACATTGTATTCCTATAGCCTTATATGTGAATTTGTAAATCAATGGGCAAGCCCTTCAAGTTTGTTCTTTTTGTTCCCTTGCTTTTCACACAAATTGAGCAATTTCTATGTTTAAAACGTATGCTGGAATTCTTAATTGAAATTGAACTAAATCCCCCTGGCTGGCGTAGCTCAGTGGATTGAGCGCGGGCTGCGAACCAGGCATCGCAGGTTCGATTCCCAGTCAGAGCACATGCCTAGGTTGCAGGCCATGTCCCCCAGCAACTGCACATTGATGTTTCTCTCTCTCTTCTTCTCCCTTCCCTCTCTAAAAATAAATAAATAAAATCTAAAAAAAAAAGAAATTGAACTAAATCTATAGGTAAATCTGGGGACACCTGACATCTGAACAATATTGAATATTCCAATCAATAAATATGATGTATCTCTACATATAGCTTGGTTTTCTTTTATTTTTCTCAGCAATGTCTTATAATTTATAGTGTAAAAATCTTACACTTTTTGTTAAATTTATCCTTCTCATTTCATGGTTTTTGATGCTACTATAGATAGTATTTTTTTTTAAAGATTTTATTTACTCATTTTTAGAGAGGGAAGTGAGGGAGAGAGAGAGAGAAACATCAATGTGCAGTTGCTGGGGGACATGGCCTGCAACCTAGGCATGTGCCCTGACTGGGAATCGAACCTGCGATGCCTGGTTCGCAGCCCGCGCTCAATCCACTGAGCTACACCAGCCAGGGTGTATTTTTTAAAAATTCAATTTCTAAATTTTCATTGCTACTATAGAGAAATAGAAATAAAATGGGTTTTTGTATGTTGACCTTGTATTATGCTGTCTGTGACCAAGATTGGTTTATATCCACGATATTGCAGTTAGTTTTTCCTTGTCCCTTCTTCCCCCGACTCCCACTACTGGCTTAATAATTATGCCTCTTTTTAAATGTAGTGATTGCTATAGAGTTTATAATATATACTTATTTTACCACAGTCTTCCTTCAAAAATAGTGTATCACTTCATGTACAGTGTTAGAAACTTATGATAGTACACTTCCATTTTATCCTCTCTATCCTGTGTGTTAATGATGTCGTACAATTTACTTCTACATATGTTTAAATGCAATTAAACAGGGGTGGGTAAAAGTAGGTTTACATAATACAAATAAATAATACAACAATAAGTAAATAACAGTGCAAAAATAAACCCTGCGTTTAACGTACAACTGTAAACCTACTTTTGCCCACTCTTGTATATTGCTGTTTCAGAGTGGGGGAAAACAAACTTTTTTTTTTTTTTTTAAAAGCTCAGGCAGTAAATACTTTAGGCACTTCAGGGCCATTTGATTTCTGTTTTATATTATTGTTATTATTTTTATTATTGCTTTTTTACAACTCCTTAAAATGTAAAAAACAAAAAAAAAACAAAAAACAAAGCAAAAAACCATTGTTCACTCACAGGTTGTGCATACATAGGCAATGGATCAAATTTGGCCCATGGACTGTAATTTGTTAACCCCTGCTTTACCTAATAAGTTATGTGTAGAGAGATTAAATATAAGAAAAAAAATCTTTATATTTACCCTTCATATTTGGTGTTCTTTATTCTTTATGTAGATCCAAATTTCTATCTGGTATTATACTGCCCCTGCCTGAACTACTTCCTATAATACTCTTATAACACATGTCTGCTGGAAAACAATTCCCAGTTTTTATTTTTTGAAACATCTTTATTTCTCCTTAGTTTTCCCTAGGAATAGAATTCTGGAATGATAATTTTATTTCGGTACTTTGAAGATGTTGGTATATTGTCTTCCAACTTGTACTTGTACAGTTCTGATGAGAAATCTGCTGTAATTTTCATCTCTGTTTCTCTGTAATCCTTTTTTCTCTGGCTGCCTTTGAGATTTTATTTCATTTTGAGCAATTTGAATATGATGTCCCATGGGGCATGTGTCTGTGTTTTATCCTCTTGAATTTGTGCTATTTTGTCTACTTAATTTTGGAAAATACTGTTTTATATCTTCAAATTTTTCTTCTTTTTCCTTTTCCTGGAACTCCAGTTACACATAAATGAACGCTTTGATACTGCCCCATAGTTCCTGACCACCTGCCTATAGCTTTCTTCCTCCACTTCCGCTGCCCTCTCTTTTTCACTGAGTAGTATCTACTCTTCTTCTACCTCTAGGTTCACTAATTGTTTCCTTAGGTGTGTACCACCTGTTGCTGGATCTTCAAAGGAATTCTTTGTTGAATTTTTAAAAGTTTTCATTTCTCCTGAAATACCCTATGTGTTCATGAGTGTTACTCACCCTATCCATCAAATCCTCACCTAAACTTATTAATCATAGTTATTTTGGTGTCTCTATACATTTTACAACATCTGTATCATATCTGAATCTAGTTTCTTGTTTTTACACTTTCTAAAATATATTTTATTGATTATACTATTACAGTTGTCCCAATTTTCTCCCTTTGCCCTCTCCACCTGGTACCCCTCATTCCCTCCAGCAATCTCCCCACCTTAGTTCATGTCCATGGGTCATGCACATGAGTTCTTCGGCATCTCCATTTCCTATACTATTCTTCACATCTGCCTGTCTATTTTGTACCTACTGATTTGTACTTTGTAATCCCTGCACCTTTACCTCCATTCTCCCCCTCCCCTGTCCCAAGTGATAACCCTCCAAATAATCTCCATACCTATGATTCTGTTTCTGTTCTGTTTGTTTGCTTAGTTTGTTTTTTAGATTTAATTGTTGATGATTTTGAATTTATTGCCATTTTACTGTCCATAGTTTTGATCTCCTTTTTCTTAAATAAGTCCCTTTAACATTTCATACAATAATGGCTTAGGGATAATGAACTCCTTTAGCTTTACCTTGTCTGGGAAGCACTTTATCTGTTCTTCCATTCTAAATGACAGCTTTGCTGGATAGAGTAATCTAGGTTGTAGGTCCTTGCTCTTCATCACTTTGAATACTTCTTGCCAGTCCTTTCTAGTCTGCAAAGTTTCTGTTGAGAAATCAGCTGACACAGTTAGGAGAACTCCTTTGTAGGTAACTATCTGCTTTTCTCTTGTTGCTCTTAAGGTTCTCTCTTTAACCTTTAACATTTTAATTATGATGTGTCTTGGTTTGGTCCTCTTTGGGTCATTCTTGATTGGGACTTTCTGTGCTTCCTGGACTTGTATGCCTATTCTTTCATCAAATTTAGGAAGTTTTCTTTCATTATTTTTTAAGTTTTCCATTTCTTGCTCTGTCTTCTCTTTCCAGCACCCCAATGATTCAGATGTTGGTACATTTGGAGATGTCCCAGAGGTTCCTTAGCCTACTCTAGTTTTTTTTTTTAAATTTTTTTTCTTCTTGCTGTTATGAATGAATGTTTTTTCCCCTTATTTTCCAAATCATTGCTTTGATTCTTGGCTTCATCCTCTCCACTGTTGGTTCCCTATAAATTTTTCTTTATTTCACTTAGTGTAATCTTCATTTCTGCACAGGTCAATTTTATGCTGTTGAATTACCCAATGAGTTCCTTGAACATCCTAATAACCAGTGTTTTGGACTCTGCATCTGATAGATTGCTATCTCCATTTCATTTAGTTATTTTTCTGGAGTTTTGTTCTATTCTATCATTTGGGCCATATTTCTTTGTCTCTTCATTTTGGCAGATTCCCTGTGTTTTTTTTTTTTTCTGTGTATTAGGTAGAACTTCTTTGACTCCCTATCTTAGTAGCATGGACTATTATAGAAAAGTGCACGGGTAAGTTGGATGGAGCAGAGCCTGAGGTAATAGCCAGGACAGGACAACCCCTGTCTCTGCTCTGGGGCTCCGTGTGGGGGAGAACTCAGAGAGGGGATAATGCCACTGTCTGGCCTCTGGAGTTTTTTCTGGGAGGAAGCTGTCTCCTGGCACTTGCCATGGTGCCAGTCATTTCAATTTCTACCTGTATGCCACTGGTGACCTTCCAGTTGTTGCCCTGGTGCTAAAGTCCAGAGGGAGTGAGTCTACATAAGTCATAAGTCTGTTGTGGGCCCTTTAAGAGGAGACTCCTGTGCATCCCACAGTTTCTTCTGCCATCCCAACCTGCACTGGTTTTTATAGCCTGAAGTCATGGGGACTTACCATCCTGGCACTGGAACACTGGGCTGGGTGGTCTGGTGTGGGGCTGGGATCCCTCACCCCTGAGGTATCCCTCCAGATTTTTATCCACCATACGTGGGTGTAGGACTGCCTGTTCTGTATCTCTGTGCTTTCTGCACCTCTCAGCTCTTCCTACACATTTGGATATGGCTTCTCTAATTCCTTGGTTGTTGGAGTTCCATACAGCTCAATTTTCTGATGATTCTAGGTCATATTTGTTTTGTAGTCTAGTTGTAATTTTTGCTGTGGTTGTGTGAGGAGGCAAGCCATGTTTACCTATGCCTCCATCTTGACTGGAAGTCTGAGTCTAGTTCTCTTAATAGCTTTCCCTCTTGGAATAGGTTTTTCTTGAGTTTGTGTGTTCTGTAACTTTTTATTGAATCCTGGACATTGTGTGTAGTACTGTAGAGATGGAAGTAAAAAATATGTATTTATCTTCAACAACTGACTAAATTGACTCAATTCCTCCATAATGATAGCTCCTATCTAATAGCAATGATGACTTTTGTGTCTACCTCTTTTCTAGAAGTAGTGAATCTGCCTGAATCTTAGGGGAGAGTTACTTGTCCCAACTCAGTAGCTTAAGACTTTTGCTTTGTATGAGAAAAGTGTCACAGAAATAAGATTTCATGCTTGAGTATAAACAAGAGAAGCCCTCTCCTATCTACTGATCTTTTAAAGATCGCCCCCCTGCCCCTGCACAGGAACCATGTAGTAGAAATCTATGGAAAAGGCCTTGCAAATGAGTTCAGACACACTTTGTGTCTGGGATTCTCAGGAATTCTAAATTTGTCACACTTATCCACAGCAGGAGTTTAAGAACTTGGTAAAATTTTAGTTTTGTTTCTATATATTCTAATAGAGGCTATGTCTTCTTTCTTTACTGTGACAATTAAAACAACTTGTGTGTTTCATTTTTTTGGAGGAGCTTGTCACTCTTTGGAATTAAGTTCACCAGAATTCAACTCTGATAACCTCAGGAAAGAGATGATTTTTATAGATTATCTGTCTCTTGCTCATTGTGAGAATGAAGGTGATGTCTCTTTGGCTTTCTACATGTTACATAAGTCATTAAAAACACTCAGTGATACCTTCTTACAGATATTCTGCCTTCTGACTTTTCCCTTTAGCTCTACACTATAGAATAGTTCCTCTCAAACTTTAGCTTGTATCCTATTCCTGTCATCTTTTATGCCTAACCTCAACATGTAGATTCCACGGTGAATGGGGATAAAGGGAAGAAGGGAAAATATATTCACACACATATACACATGTAAAATTATTTGGAAATGCAATGGAGAGATAGGCCAACTGAAGAATAGATGATATATAAATTACAAGCTACTGAAACCATGAAGCCATATAAGACACAGAGTTATTGTAATGACTCCTAATGGGTCATTAAATAAAAATTATGAAAACGCAAATGGTTAGTTGGTAGGGTTGTGGCTGCTTACTCGAAGATTGGCCCTGCACTTCATTTCTATCACTATGATGTAGTTAAAACTTTTTGCAAGATAAAATTTCTGCCAGAGGAATGTCTTAGGATGTTGCTTACTAATGTATAAAACAAATATATATATGATTATATGTTTTCTAAGGTTTCTTGATACATAAAGACCTAGAATATTGCCATCTTTTATCAAGTGATACTACTTTTACTCTCTCATGTGCCAATATTTATTATGTTCTGGCCCGCTTTGCTGGTACAGGTAATTCAATTGAGAGCAAAACTAGACACAAGTTCCACACCCATAGTTTATAGACCTTAATGAAATAGTTATGAGTAAATTGTCAAAAATTACACAAGTGGTACAAAGAACATTATAAGGATCTATAAAAGCATAGGATTTAACACTGGTGATTCTTATTTTGCTTTAGTCATTTCTGGCTAAAGTCATTTCGTGTGCAATAAGGATGATTGGTAACCTTACTAGAATGCTCTAAAACATGCTATGTCAGTATCAGAGATAAATTTAATTCTCCAAAGGAATCAATGGCTAAAGTTGGATTTTTAGGTCATAATATACCTGACAAAAATATTTAGTATTCAAGATATTTAAGGTACTTTATTTTTATGCATTAAATACCCATGAGTAAAAGAGGACATTTTGAGCCCTGGCTGGGTGGCTCAGATGGTTGGAGCACTGTCTCATCCCCAAAAGGTGGTGGGTTTAATTCTTGGTCAGGGCACATACCTAGGTTGTGGGTTCAATTCCCGGTCAGGGCATGTATAGGAGGCAACTGAGTGATGTTTTTCTCTCACACTGATGTTTCTCTCTGTGTCCCTTCCTCTCTTTCTAAAATCAATAAATATGTACTTGGGTGAGGATTTAAAAAAGAAGGCATTTTGAGTCTTCAATATGTGGATTGGAAAGTCTTGAATAAGTTTCTTTAAACTGTTCTATGCCCAAACCCTCATACAGACTGAGCCATATGCAAATTATCTTTTTTGATAAGAATTGATTCAATGAACTGAAGGCAAAAGTCAAAGTGAAAATTCAGGTTATTATGAGGGCCCAGACTGCAGTGGGGCAAGAGAATGCCTAGGGCCCAAAATTTAAGGAAGCACTCAGTCTCAGGGTCATGCAAGTACAGAGATGACACCTAAGAGCAAGTACTTCCTTTAAATTTTGCTACATAGGGATCTTGCTATCTCTACCCTACCCTGGGTCCTGGTCCTGGTCCCGGTTTTTATTCTTAAAGGTCTTTCAACAGTTAAGGCAATGCTATTCTGGTTTAACATTTTATTATTTTTTTTTTGCTGTTGCTTGTTATCAAAAATCAAGAAAATAATTTTAAGACTTTATTACAAATAGGTATTGCACAAAAATTAAACATGTAGAGCAATATTAATAATTAGAAATCACACTAAATTCAAATAATAACTAATTGCAAGCAGTTTCTTAGTGTTTATAGTATGCTTGATATATACATGTATATATGATACATATATACATATACATACACACATATATTGCTTTCAGTCTTCAGCTTTGAGTTTAAATGTTATTACTATTATTTCCAGTTTTACAGATAGGGAAACTAAGGCCTATAGAAGTTAAATAATTTGTTCATACATAGGCAATAGGAACTTAAGCTGATCTAACTCCAAAGCTTAATCTCTTAATTGCTATACTTTGCTGCCTCTGGACTATAACTGTTTAACACTGGTGATGTATCAACTTATCTCTACTATAGATAGACATTTAAATGCCAATTGTTTACATAGATTCAAAGTTTTTGTTAGAAAGACTGAGTTAGTAACCTTTAGATAAATTATTCTCATCTCTGCAGCCTTATAGGATGGCTTATTAAGAAAGGATAAATGAAAATGTAAGAGAAAGAAAAGAGAAAAGTAAAAGAAAAAGATTATAAGGGAAAAGATGTTTAGAGATAGTGGCTGTGTTGTGGACTAGGATAAAATAAAAAGAATTGTGCTTAGAATATGATGCAAAGAGGTTGCTTCAAGGTAAATTCCACAGGAAAAAAGGAACAATTTTTTAATTTATAGTGGAGGAAAAGACAGGAAAGAAGTTAATTAAAGAGGATTAAAACATGTTGCTTTAGGTTTAATTTCAGCTTTTTAAAATTAAAAGGAGAAAAAATATACTTCCTTTTTTCAGAAATGAAGTACTGATAGTTATTATTTTTTTTCTATTCACTTAGTAGAAAAGAATATTGACATAAACAGAAACACAGGGAAACAACCTTACAATACTTAATTTTAAAACAAAATAAAATAATAAATGTCACCTTTAGTTCATATAGAAAGGAAAAATATAATAATAATCCCATTATTCATTTCTATGAAATGCATGCATCATAGAAAATTCTAAGAAATGTGTTTTAAGAGACACATTGTCTCTTGTATTATTGGCATTGCTTGTGATTTTCTAGGTTTTTGGAAGAGTAGATCTTATAAAAGGTTAAATGCTATCCCCTACCCCAGCTCCTCAAACTTCCATTACCAAGTCAGGCTCTAAAACCAGCAAGAAATACCTATCTTGCAACCTGCTGAAGGGTGCCCTCTAGTGTTGTCTTGCAAATAAAATGTGCTCCTGTCAATCCCCTCACCCCTCACCCTCATCCCTCATGAATTGTTCTCCTTATATTGGGCCTTAGGTTTTCTCTGGAACCTTAGACAAAAGAGAAAGATAAGTGATGCTTGAGATCAATTTTCTGGCTTATCATGCCAGGTAAGTAAGACTATCACAATGTATTAAAGAGTAAGAAAAGTTTTGTTTTTAACTTTTATGAAATAAGGTACATCTGTTTTTTTAAAAAAAATCCTTTTTTGTCTAAAGGCTAGTTAAAAACAATAATTTGCCGAATTTAGTGTGTTTCATAGTACCTAGAAAAACAGGCGCTTGTTTTCTCAGAAAAAAAGTTAGCACTGACAGTAATTGCTTCTCTCGACTTTTAAATCTGTGAAAACTTATCTACTTAGGCTGGTGGTATCCTAAGAAAAATTTTAAGAGAACTTATTGTATTGAACATTCTATTTCTGGTGACATAGTAAAAATTTTGTTCATGCTTAATCAAAATCCAAAGGGGAGAACATAGAAAGACAAATAACCTGACTATAAGTTGAGTGCATCTTTAAATTCCAGGAAGAAGAAAACATGAGATATTCCAAAAGGCAGCATTAAAAAATGGTAATATATTCCTCCAAACAGTTTTCAACTAGCACAAAGAAGTTTAAAGCAGTAAAGAAAATCACTGTTTTCACCAAGAAATTGAAATGAGATTGGTAACTTTATAAACTACCACTTTATCTTGGGTTTAATTTCCCCCTAAACTTTTAAAAGAGCCTATGTACAGTGAATTAAAGCCAGAGCACGAGAACAATTAGGAAAAGCTAAATACTCAAAAAGCACTAATAAGCATATCAATGCATGTATATATGTGTGGTATATTTGTATATATGCATGTTCATGTATTGCTACCCCTCTGTTTAATCATTAAAGTGAGGATCAATCAGACATGTCCAGAACATGGGTAAATGCAAGTTCTCTGAAATTTTGTGAATGAGGAAACTAAAAACACTGAGGGAAGAATCAGAACTCTTAGTTCGATCAGTTTGTTTCTTTTGTTTGTTTAGTTGTGTTGTTTTGGGGAGGGGAATGTTATTCTACATTGTACATAGTAAATAAGGTTAACTGTATACAATGGATGAAAAATTAATTAAAGAAAATATGTTAAGCAATAGCATTCCAAAAACATAAGAGGTACACATAAAAGGCAATGCCCTAATGTTTCCAGAATAGGAAATATTTAGATATGAAATATTTTTGAGACATGGTCTTGAAGTACTGTGTCATTTAAATCCTTGACCATTGTCCAGATAGAACAGGGGCTCTAGCAAACTAATGACAACAGCAGACAGAAAAATGGGTATAAAAGGGACACAATACTTGGAGTTAAAAACTCTGGGCTCTATATCTGTTCTTGATAGACTACTGATCTTGACAAAGTCAGTGATCTCCTCTATGATTCAGCTTCATCAAACAATGGCAGTAACTCTGGCAAGAAAATATATAGGAGACTACTATGTGTGGCAACATGCAGAGCTTAGACAAATTTTATTGTGCTGTGAACACTTTTGGAAAGGAAGCATGCTCTTTTGTTACCCCACAAAGCTTAAGAAAATTATGTATAAAACATTAGGTTAAGTTATGCTTAACATCTTCATTTCCATTTATCTCGATAGTTTCTTCAATGCACTATTTTAATCTGTTATTTGCTAGTATTTTTATGTATAAGAACTTCTAATTCCCCTTCTATCTTACTTGCCTTATTTTTAATCTTCTGTTTATACAAAACAATGATTTATTTTTTTCTTGAGTTTTTCCCTTTCCTCATTGTATTTACATGTAAAAGTCCTGGCTATTTTTCTTCTACCACTTACCTTTAACTTGTTCAACTACAATAAAAACAACAATAACAATGATACCAGCACTTAATATATGTGAAAGTCCTTTGTAAACAAACTTAATCTCATTTCATGTATTTATTCAAGTTAATCTCAGTTGGAAAAATTGTTGATGGTTAATATATCTTAGTAAGCCTTAAACAGGCAAAATGTTCAATATTGGGAAAATGTTTACCCTGTCACTTAATGAGAAATTAACCACTGGTCATAGTAAACTAACAATAAGCTGTATTATGACTTTTCATATATCTCCTAGCAAACAATAAGATAGATATTTCAGAAAAGTTTTCCAAGTTATGAATGAAATATATACCTATTCCTCTTTATAGAATGAGATATTTTATACTTATATTTTATATAAACTTATGGTAAGAAAAATAAAAATGTTTACTCTTATTTTTGGTATAATAGTAGAAATTATTTAACAAATATATAATATGGAAACTACTACCTCATTGTGCTCTTGGAATGATTAATTATGTTTTTACATCAGAACAAAGGCAATATGGTATTATTACTTTAATATAGGTAATTCATTGTAGTATGAAACAGCCATATATAGATCAAACAATAATCACTTAGTATACACAATAAAAAGAAACTCCTACTGAAAAATGGAGAAATGTCTCTTTTTGTTCCAATTAGTTTTTAATAAGTGATACATAATAAATGGCAACATTCTAATTTATCACAATTTAGGCATAGTCCTTGAATAGGGAATGGGAGTGTATGAACTCTGACAGCTGTGCACATAGTCTATGAAGGCTTCTTTGTTAAAGGGCATTGTTTTCAAAGTTTGAAAAGGTGCACATTCTCATAGGATCCTTTCCCCTAGGTGATATTGCTAACAGGAAGTAGCCCCTATATTGCACAAGGTTCCAACTGCAGATAAATACTCTATCTGTTCTTGGCTCACATTTCTATAAATATCCATATCATTTACTATTTACTCTTGGTTTTAAATCACACACATGCATGCACACACATCACAGTTTTCGGGAAATTAATATCTAGAATAGAACTTGGTCCTTTTTATTTTACAAATGTGAGAGATAATATTTATATTAATAGTTTTGACTTTTTTCAAGGCTGCTTTTAAGTTCCCTGACTTTAAATTGTACAAATCAGGCCTATATATATTTTTTATGGTGTATTTCAGTAGACTAGAACACCTAGTGGTATTTAAATTTGCTTTTAAG
This sequence comes from Tonatia bakeri, assembly GCA_004024845.1. NCBI lineage: Eukaryota > Metazoa > Chordata > Mammalia > Chiroptera > Phyllostomidae > Tonatia > Tonatia bakeri. The sequence goes on along the minus strand of PVIA01002404.1, from coordinate 144,331 downwards.
GATCCAGATGGTATTTATTTTCCATACCTGTTTCCTACCTAAATGCAACAGTGTATTTTAATGTTTTTTATTCTTTCTCAATTAGTAAAGATAAAGGGACACATTACAACCACAAGCGTTTAACAAGTATGTAACAGGAGTTCTACTGTACAAGAAACATTTGTGTTCTTCCTACTAAAATCTCATCTAGACTTGCTTGAGGAATAAAGCAGGTGAGAAGGTGGTTTTTATCACATGATGCAACTAATAAAATGGTCTAATTTGTTCACTGAGTGCACTCCTCCCTCCATGCTTGCATTTGCTACGTCCATTGCTCTAATATCATACTGCCCGCCTGCATGCACCTCTCTGCATGCAAAGACAGCGACTCTAACGCTTTGTATTATCTTGGAATAAAAGAACCTGGAAGGAAAGCAATTATTTCCTCTTAAAAGGATAGAATGAAATATACTGAGGCTGTAAACAACTGTTTCCACATAACCATAGCTAACTCATTCTAAAGAAAAATTTATGCAGATTTTCTGTAGAAAAATCTTTTTTCCCCCCATTGAAACATCCTATCAGTACCTTTGTTCTCTAACAGTATGATTTCCCTTTGTTAAAATTTTTGAGTAAAGCTCTGCTATGACCAATTTGATTAAGGGATTTAATTTTCAGAACTATCCGCACAAGTATACCTCTTTTTATGCATCTTTGGTGAAATTAAATACACAGATATAAACAAAAAGAGAATGTATCCTCTTCATAAAATGGACATTCATATAAAGCTAGACCACCTTCTATTATAAACTGGATGCAAACCAGTTTAAGGATGTGATTATCCTTAAAAATTATAGGTATATCTTTACATAGTAAGTGTACTTACAACATTATGCCTTAATACTCAAATCAGCTCATGTGTTCAGACACACACACACACACACACACACATACACATACAAGCACAACTCCATTTCTATAAAGTCAAATTCATCTAACATTGCATAGTCTGGTTGGTATTTCTATATCTTTTCCGCCTTTAAATGTGACTAGCTATTTATACCCTAACAATTCTGGTACAGAGCTGATTTAGCATTTTTATTGGAATATGAAAGCTCTTAAAAGAAGAAAAAATCTAATCAGGCAGAAGAGATAGAAAACTTGCTGAATTTTCTCTCCCCCCTCAAAGGCCCCCCTGAATCCTATCAAAAGCACATCTTCCATTCATTGCTTCCCGGTGTCATTATGACAAGCGGCTACAAATCAATAGCAGAGGGAAAGGCAGGACCAACCGGCGCTCACCAAGTGATAAAGATTCACTCTCAGCCCCGATTTGCTAATAGCCCATAATAGCAGCCATTGGCGCCCTGCATTAAATCATACATTTCACTCTGCGTTTATTATGGGATTTTTAAAACTCCTCACCAAATTGGATTTTCTCGATGGTCTCTAATTTCCACATTTATCATTTAAAATTAAACTCTTCTGTGGAGAGGGGGAATAGAGAAAGAGGAGAGGTAGCTAGAGGATGGAGAGTATTGTATATTTTCTTCTCACCCCCCTCTTTTTTTAATGAAAACCCATAAATAATACCAGGTATCATAGCCATAAGTAGCAGGGTGGGTTTTTTTTTAACTATAAATTCCAGATATCAGGCTGGAATGGTTTGTATGTGCTGGTCTGTGAATAAGGTGACAACTGAAGAAGACAAAATATATATACATAAAGCAGGTTTTAAACAAAAGAAGTTTGGTAAAAAAATTCTTAGAAATATTGCAAAGGTGAACTGCAAAAGCAATGGAAAATAAGTTAATGTTACATTATGCAAATACTCCAAGGTGCTGTAAAGAGAGTATTCAGCAAATATAGTATTCTAGCTTTTAAAAAGTACATTTATCTTATTCCAAAACTCAGTGACAAATAGACAAAAAGTAAAAATTCTTTTATTGGTTTGTAATTATGTAACAGCTTGTTTTACCATCTATACATTTTCAGTTTTTTTTTAAGATTTTATTTATTTATTTTTAGAGAGGGAAGGGAGGGAGGGAGAGAGAAACATCAATGTGCGGTTGCTGGGGGCCGTGGCCTGCAACCCAGGCATGTACCCTGACTGGGAATCGAACCTGCGATGCTTTGGTTCGCAGCCTGCGCTCAATCCACTGAGCTACGCCAGCCAGGGTCAGTTTTAAAAATTATTTTCAAATTTCATTGAATCCAGCAACTAAATCTGCCTGTTGGCTGCTGTGGCAAACCCCCAATTAATTTCTTGTATTTACTATAAACACCACTGAAACAATAGAATTAACCCATAGGAACTGAAATCACTGTAAGTTTAAATATACAAGGCCTGTTGGGAAAAAGTCCAGCCACTGTTAATATAATGATAACTGTTTGTGTGACATTGATGTAACCTGGCAGCCAAGGAGGGTGGACTGGAATGTGTATGTGTGAACAATGACAACTTCACTGTACTAGTCAGTGGGGACAGGAGATTCTGTTGACTAAGTATGTGTACTGTGTGGCCATCACATTCAAAATGACTGAGTAGAGCAATGAATCTGCACAAATTTTACATTAAGCTTCAACATTCCTCCATGGAAGCTATTTGGATGATTCAGAAGGCCACAGCTAGGGGTAACTAGTGATTGGCAACTTCATTACGACAATGTGCCTGCTCATGCATCACGTCTCATGCAGAGTTTTTTGGTAAAACATCAAATCACCCAGGTGACTCAGCCCTGCTATGCCCATATTTGGTACCCTGCAACTTCTGGCTTTTCCCAAAACTAAAATCACTTTTGAAAGGGAAGAGATTTCAGACTGTCAATGAGATTCAGGAAAATACCACAAGGTAGCTGATGGCAACTAGAACTATGTGAGGTCCCAAGGTGCTTACTTTAACGGGGACAGAGATGCCATTGTCCTATGCACAATGTTTCTTGTACTTTGTATCTTCTTTAAAAATGCCTCTATTTTTCATAGTACATGGCTGGATACTTTCTGGACACACCTCCTATATTGTCTTTTGAATAATTTTTTATTATTTGTATATTAAAAATAAAAATCAAATTTCAAGTCTATAGCCTTAAATGAAAAGGTGATATTTTCTCCAGGCTGCATGGTTGGGACTTAGTATGATTTAATTATAACTACAGACCAGCAGGCTCCAAAGACACTAGAAGGAAACTATCAATCCCATAGTCAGAGATGCTAAAAAAGCTAGAGATTTAATGAAATGTCAAATGATTCCCTGATTTTTTTCATTTTAGGTATTTCCTCAGCAGCAAAGTCCACCGACATCGTTTTCCTAACAGGGGCCAGCAGATTTGCTGTCCTCTCTGCACCTCAGTGGTGTTCATGAATGTGGCCGACGCAGGTGACTGGTGCCATTGGCTAGAGGCCATCTTGATCGCTGCAATTTGGTCCAGCTACCAATTTCCTTAGCAGCTCTGTCCTTCCTCAGCCCAGATTTTGATGTAGACTAGTTGACATCCTTCCCAACTTTTGTGATCTTTTAGAAAAATAATATTTTTAATGTAAAAAAAGAAACAGAGAAATGACATTTTAAAACTGAAGAGGAGTTAAAAACTTCCACCACTTTATAACAATATGTCATTTCATCTTCACAGGCCCTCTTTTATTTTGAAATTTCATTTATCATTGATATAATCACTTAAAACTTTTTCAGTGATTCTTTAAAAAAAATTTACCATCGATTGCTGTGCCTCTTCTGTCATTTTTTTTTCCTGGTAGAAAACTATTGTAGTATACACCATTTTCTTTCCCTTCTTCAATAACACATAATAGCCTCCTATCTTAATACACTATTTTATGAGTAACATCCATACTGAAAAATGTATAAATCAAAAGTGTAATCTTCGAATTTTCACTAACAGCACACACTTGTATAACCAGCATTCATACTAAGAAACAGAAGGCTTTACCAGTGTTCCAGAAGGCTTTGCTGTGCAATCACGACCAACTAACCCATGACTTCAAACATCACAGATTAAGTCTGCCTACTTTTTGGACTTTATATATAAATGGAATCATCCAGCATGTACTACTGTGTACCTAAATTTTTCACTCAAAATTATGTGAGATTATTTCACACTGCTGTATGTAGTTCTGTGATGATAGTGAGCATCTTTGTCTTGTTTTGAATAATTTGCTGTGAATTTTATAGATCCTCTTGATTGGATTAATGAAGTTCCTTTCTATTCTAAGTTTTTATTATGAATAGTTATTAAAGTTTATCAAAGGCTTTTTAAAAAATCTACTAAATCATGTGATTCTCCTTTTTTTCCTGTTAATAGGATAAATTATATTGATTGATTTTGAAATGTTAAACTACCTATGTGCTCCTGGAATAAATTCCACTTGGTCATAATAATTCCTATATGTTGCTGGATTCAATTTGCTGACATTTGTTTAGAACTTTAATATCCATGCTTATGAAAAAGATCAGTTTATAATTTTCTTGAAGTAATCTTTATGGTTTTAAAAAGTCTCTGATACACAACAAATTAAGATGTGCAAAAAATAATATTATATTTGTCGTATAACAAAATTTCTACCTTAGAGTTGATTAAGCATGGTGCTTAAGGGCATAGACTCTGATGCTAGGCTGAGTTTAAAATGCGGCACTACCACTCACAAGGTATATAACCTTGACCAAGTTACTTATATTCTCTGTGCTTCAGTAATTTATCTGTAAAATGGGAGAAATAATGATAATGATCCCATATAATTATTGTGAAAATTAAATAAGTTGAGACAAGTAAAGTATCATTAGGCATACAGTAGGTGCTCGGTAAATATCACCTTTGCATAAGCTGCTAATTTTAAACACGTACAAGCAGCAACTACACATACTGTTTTCATATTGAAAGACCTTCAATTTGCTCCCACCAACATCCCTCTTCTCTTCAGTCCTGAAGACTGCATCTTGTAAAAACTATTTAGTTCATCTACATTATTACTGTCTCCTGTCTACTGTCATATTTTCTGTCTCATTTCTAAAACAATGAAAAAATCCTCTGCTTTAAGTGGAAGCATATACTGTGTTTATGGATTGGAAGAATTAACACCATTAAAATGTGTATACTAAGACTGTACTTTCAGGGATCATTTCTATAGTTTGTTAAAATGTGTATACTACCCAAATCAATCTATCAGTTCAATGCAATTCCTATTAAGTTATCAATGACATTATTTCATAGAACTAGAATAAATATTCCAAAATTTATATGGAACCACAAACAAACCCAAATAGCCACAGCAATCTTGAGAAAGAAGAACAAAGTTGGAAGAATATGCTACTTGATATTAAACTATACTATAAGGCCATAGTAATTAAAACAGCATGGTAATGGCATTTTAAAAAAGACATGTAGATCAATGGAACAGAATAGAAAGCCCAGAAATCAACCCACACCTTTACGGGCAAAAATATTTGACAAAGGAGGCAAAAACATACAATAGTTTATTCAATAAATGGTGTTGGGAAAACTGTACATATACATGGAAAAAATGAAACTAGAACACCTTCTTATACCATCTACAAGAATAAACTCAAAATGGATTAAAGATTTAATGTTAGACTCAAAGTCATAGAAATCCTAGAATAAAACATAGTAAAAACTAGGGCATTGCTCATAGCAGTATTTTTTTTTAATATATCTCCTTGGGAAAGGGAAACAAAAGAAAAAATGAACAAATAGAACTACACAAAAACAACAATTTTCTGCACAGTAAAGATACCATCAACAAAGTGAAAAGAAAACTGACTGAATGGGATAACATACTGATCAATGAAACATCTTATAAGGTGTTAATATAAAAATATTTTTTAAAAAGCTATCCAGTTAAAAAATGGGCAAAGGACCTGAATAAATACTTTTTCAAAGAGGACATACAAGTGGCCGATAGACATAAAAAGATGATCAATGTCACTAATGACCAGAGAAATGCAAATTAAAACCACAATGAGATATCACCTCATATCTGTCAGAATGAATATTATCAATAAATCAACAAACAACAAGTGTTGGTGAGGATGTGGAGAAAAGGGAACCCTCGTGCATTGTTAGTGGGAATGCAGATTGGTACAGCCACTGTGGAAAACAGTATGGTGTTACCTCAAAAAATTAAGAAATGGAACTGCCTTATGATCCAGTGATTCCACTTCTGGGAATATATCTGAAGAAACTAGAAACACTAATTTCAAAGAATATAAGCATCCCTATGTTCATGGCATTGCTATTTACAATTGCCAAGATTTGGAACAGCCCAAGTGCCCATCAGCAGATGAGTGGATAAAAAAAAGATTTGGCACATTTACACAATGGAATAGTACTCAGCCACAAAAAGGACCTCTTACCTTTTGTGATAGCACAGATGGACCCGGACAACATTATGCGAAGTGAAATAAGCCAGTCAAAGAAAGATAAGTACCATATGATTCCACTTATATGTGGGATCTCATGAGCAAAATAAATTAACAAACAAAATAGAAACAGACTCATAGATAGAGAGAGCAGACTGGCAACTGTCAGAGGGGAGGGGCATTGGGGGCTTGGTGAAAAAAAAGGAATTAAGAAAAATAACCTTCATATATATACAGAAAAAAACAGTATGGTAATTGCCAGGAAAAAAAAAAGGAGTTGGAAGGAGATAAAAGAGGGTAAATGGGGGGATAAAGGGTGGAGGAAGGAGACTTATCGGTCTGAGTTATACAGTTAAATATGAAAGAAATTAAAATGAATATAGGACTTCTGGCCAAGATGGAGGCATAGGTAGATATACTTTGCCTCCTCACACAACCAAAAGAAGGACAACAACAAATTTAAAAACAAAAAACAACCAGAACTGACAGAAAATCAAATTGTATGGAAGTCGGACAACCAAGGAGTTAAAGGAGAAACATTCATTCAAACTGGTGAGAGGGGCAGAGACAGGCACCTGTGGTAGAGACGATGTGAGACAGGGTGGTGGCTGGAGGACTGGGTGGGTGAGGTGGTGGCTGGCGGATCGGGCAGTCCTACATTTGGATGTGGATAAACCAGGAAGAACAACCGGGGAGCAAGACAGACTGCATAACCCAGGGTTCTAGAGTGGGGAAATAAAGCCTCAAAACCTCTGGCTATAAAAATCTGTGGGAATTGTGGCAGCAAAAGAAACCCTCAGTCTCACAGGAGAGTTCATTGGAGAGACCCACAGGGTCCTAGAATGTGCACAAACCCACCCGCCTGGGAATCAGCACCAGAAGAGCCCAATTTGCTTGTGGGAAGTGGGGGAAGTGACTGAAAACTTGCTGAGAGCTGAGCAAGTGGCACTGTTCCCTTTCAGACCCTTCCACACACACAGTGCCACAATGCAGGGAGGTGATGGGTTGCCTCAAATACCTAAGGGTCTGCCCCTTAGTATGTAACAGGCAACATGTGCACTGAGACCAAAAAAAAAAAAAGGCCCAAATGAAAAAACAGATCAAAGCTCCAAAAATAGAACTAAGCGATGAAGAGATATAGCCAACCTATCAGATGCAGAATTCAAAACACTGGTTATCAGGATGCCCACAGAAATGGTTGAGCTCAAGGACCCAGCTCATAATTAAAGCTATTACAACCGTAGTAGCATAATCAATAAAATATATTAAAAAATAAAAATAAATAAAATCAAATATAAAGTCAGGCTAGGGGCAAAAGAGAATTTAAATAAAAATCCAAAATCCAAATCCTAAACAGTTAGTTGGAGGTAGTAATGCTCTATATCATCACAAGAGACTGGAGATATTAGAATGAACTAGTTTAAGGTTTAAAAATCTGAGCTTGGAGGCTTTCTTTAATCTGTATGCAAGACTGTTTAACAGTGTAGCAATTACAACTCCAATAGTACACAGTGTTTATTTCTTTACTAAACTGCATTCTTATTTTGTAAAACATTAATTTTGTGAAACATTCACATACAGTCAAGGTTAGGAGTTCTTTCAGGATGGCTACATAAAAGGAGTTATAATAGGACAGGGAAGCTTTAATTATGTGCTGGGTCCTTGAACTCTGAGTACCAGCTTTAGACAATCACTCTTTCTGTGGATTCCACACAGTGGCCTCATCTTTTTTCCCCCCTTTAAACTGTTTCAGAATCTGAAGCATCCTGTGGTTTATTGATTTTTGTAACCACACACTCTGCCACTAATGTTCATCACTTGTGTTTCTCCTGACTCCTGCCTATTGAGGAGAATGAAAGGTGGAAAATGTGACACAATAGTCTCAAATTGGATGACTCGTTTAAATACCTAACAGGAAAAAAGAGTCTTACATCAGTAGTTCCTTTCAAATGGAACTGATCTTGAAACATAGTTCACTCAAGCAAATAGGTAAAGAATTCCTGAAGCAGGTACTTTCAGGATAGACTGTGGTATGTTAGAGGATCAGTCATCTATGAGGTGACAAAAAACTTTTAGTTCTTTATAGCATTTTATGGTACTTGGTGATCTTATTCAAATTTAATTTTATTTAGCAATAATCAATTTTCACCTAGGCCAAATATTGCCACTTAGATCTTAATCCTTTCCTATCCTTTAAGTTAGCCTTTTAATTACATAGTTGCAGAAACTGTCTTCCTTCAATATAAAATTCCCTTCATGCATTAACATTTCTGTTATAAGCCATTTTTCCCCTCAAGTCAATGATCTACCACAAGTTCTATCTTTTAGCTCTAAAACTACTTACAGAATTCATTTCTATTGCAATCATATTCTTCTCATTACTTCATTGGTTTTATATAATTTTGTAGGTTTAAACACCTTTAAGAAATACACACCCACACATTCCTCATAATACCACCCTGAAGTACAAGAGATGGTATGGCATTTTTGCTAATTAAGAGGGGAAGCAATGAAGTCAGACTGCCCGGGTTGGAATACAAGCTCTGTCACTGTGGCTGTATGGCCTAGGGCAATTTACTGAACTTCTTTGTGTTTCACTTTCCTCATTAGTAAAATGGGAGATAATTATGACCCTATTTCACAGTGTTGTGGTAAGGATTAAATAAATGAACATTTGAAAAATATAGTATAGTTAATATTTATTAGCACATAAATATTAACTATCATTATTATTTCATTAAAATTCCCCAAATTATAAAGGAAGAATCACTAATAAGCATTTTCTCTTCTTCACAGCCAAAGTGATCCTTTAAAACATAAGTTATATCAGGTCCCTCCTTTGATCAGAATCCTTCAGTGGCTTCCTGTCTCATTCAAAGTCAAAGCCAAAGTCCTTACCTTGACTTACTAGACCCTATTCGATCTGACAGCCCCCATCCCCACCCCTCTGACCTTATTTCCTACAATTCTTCATCTCCTTTACTCTGCTCTAGCCTTCATTGGTCTCCTTGTTATTCCTTGAATGTGTCAAGTACACTTACTTTCAAAGCCCTATAACTGCTGCTCCCTCTAGCCGAAATATTCTTTCCCCAGAGTCACAAGCCCCCGTCTTATTTCAGATATCTTGCCTGATCACCTATTATAAAAGAGCAATCACTTCCAGCCCTTGGCACTCTCTATCTCCTTTACCTTGATTTATTTTTCTCTATAGTAGTTATCACCACCTAACATAAATGCTACAGATTTGTCTATCGGTGATAACAGAATCTATATGGCTTAACTGAATATGATTGCTTATTGAAAATTTGTCCTATTATCTTATTGTACTGGCTTGGAAACTGATGACATATATTCATGAAGTCCTTCAATTTTTAAGATGAATCAGGTGGAATCTTCATAAAATCAGATTCTCTGTAATTTATTGCATTAAATGGGTCTGATTCTTTCTTATGGAAATTAACATAGGACTTTTTGTTTATGTGTTTATGTTTATGGCTTATATACTATCACATTAGTAGCTCTTTCAACAGATTACAAATATTTGACACACACACCTGTCTTGGTAGTGAACTTCAACAAAGAAAGCTTTCTATGTGAGGAAGGCTAGAGATAAAAGGGAAAAAAGAACTGGCTTCTACAGGAAAATCCTGAAAATGTTACCTTCCACTTTTTGAAAAAAAAAAACAACAAAACCTTTTTGAGGATTTTTATAGGCATAGAGACTTGGTTTAAGTCTCTTCTATGTGCCATTTGACTTAGAAAAGGGATCAATTGAAATAAAGGAATGTTTCCTGCTTCTCATCAGCAGATGAAAAGAGAAGCATTAGACTACAGCATCACATCTAGGGACGAGAAGAGAGACACTGGAAAATAAAGAGAGATAAAGAGCAAAAGAGAAGAAACATTAGTCATGTGAGGCTCAGCCTGTCATCTCCACAGGTACCCAGTAACTGACATACAGAGGTTTAAAGTAAACATTTACTTGTCAGTATATAGATCACGTATCATAGTAATATACACTGGGAACCTATATGACCCTATTAACCAATGTCACTCCACTAAATTTAATTAAAAAACATTTATTAGCCAGTTACACAGTCACAAAGTGGTTAACTAAACTGTATGTGGTTCCTGGGTCCATTAGCAAAATATTTTGTATTAATTTTTTAAAAAATACTATCAAACATTTAAAACATACAAAGAAGTAAAACAATAATGGCATTGGACATCTGTATAGCCACTATCTAGTTTTGTTATATGTAATGTTTCCATATTTGGTTGATTTATTTTAAAGAAACAGTATATTAGTTATGGTTTAAGCCTTATGTGGAACCCTTCCACACCTCATTTCCCTCTTTTTCTTGCCTCCCTAGAGGTAAACTGCACCCTGAATTTGACATCCATCATCCTCATGCATGCTTTGCATGTTTTACAAGTTTATATTAATTATATCATACTGCACATGTTTTGCAAAAATATTTTATTCTCAACATTATCTTTTGGAATTTTATTACCAATGATATATGTAAAATATATCAATTTTATTGATGGACAATCTTTCCAAATTTTTCATTATTATTAATAATGTAGCAATTAATGTTAATTTTAATTTTCCTTTTGGACATGTATTAATTTCATGAAGGCACATACGGGCATCTTCAACTTTTCTAGATATTGCCAAACTGCTCTTTGAAGTAACTGTACCAAATGTTTAAGGAGGAATTAACACCAATTCTACACAATCTATTCCAGAAAATAGAAGGGGGAACATTTTTCAGCTAGTCTTATGAAGAAGATTTACCCAGATACCAAAACAAGACAAAAACAGTAACAGAAAGAGAGGAGGGAAGAGGGGAAGGAAGGAAGGAAGGAAGGAAGGAAGGAAATGAGAATGGGCGAGAGGGAGGAAGGAAACTGTAAACCAATATTTCTTGTTAACATAGATGAAAAAATGTTTAACAAAAATTAGCAAATACAATTCAGCAATATATAAAAAGAATTATATACCACAACCAAGTGGGTCGTTAGAGGGATACAAGGCTATTTGAATTTTCAAAATTCAACAGGCTAAATTACATAATCATATCAACTGATGCAAAAAGAAAAAAGCATTTGACAACATTTAACATCCATTCATGATAAAATGCTCAGAATGATAGGAATCAAGAGGGAATTTCCTCAACTTGAAAAGGCCTCTATAAAATCCTATAGCTAATATTATACTTAGTGGCCAGACCAGACTGAATATTTTCCATCTAGGAGTGGGAATAAGACATTGCTCTTATTTAACACAATGTTGGAAGTTCTAGCCAGTGCAATATGGCAAGAAAAGGAAATAAATAGCATATATATTGGAAAGGAAGAATTAAAACTGTCCTTATTTACACTTGATATAATTACCTATGTAGAAAATCTCAGGTTATCTACAAAAAACTCCTAAAACTATTAAGTGAGTTCAGTGAGATATGGAAGGAAGGAAGGAAGGAAGGAAGGAAGGAAGGAAGGAAGGAAGGAATATATAATGCCATTTAAAATAAGTTCAAAAAGTTAAATACTTAGAAAATCCAAAATAACATATAAAGGGCTTATATGCTGAATACTATACAATGATTATAAAAGAAATCAAATAAGATAAAAATAAATATGGAAACATGTTCATGAATTAGAAGACTCAACATAGTAAAGATGTCAATTCACCCAAATTAATATATAGGTTTAACTATAAACAGCCCAGAGAATTTTTATATAGACAAGATTGTTCTAAAATTCATATGGAAAGGCAAAAACTAGAAGAGCTAAAACAATTTTGGGAAAAAAAGAAATGTGAGGAATTAGTCTATCTGGTTTCAAGACTTATTTTGTAGTCATAGCAATCAAGCAGTATTTGTGGAATAATAGACATATGAATCAGTGGAACAAAATAGAGAGCCAAGAAATGGATAGATGCACACAAATATACCCAAATAGTTTTTTTACAAAGTTATAAATCAATTCAATAGAGGAAAAATTGTTCATTTTGCCTCTGGAACAATTGGACATCCAGAAGTGAAAGAACAAACCTTAATTAAAATCTCATACCTTATATAAAAATTGAAAATATATCACAGATTTAAATGTAAAATATAAAACTACAAACATTTTTAAAAGATCTTATTTATTTATTTTTAGACAGAGAGGAAGGGAGGAAGAAAGAGAGGGAGAGAAATATCAGTGTGTGGTTGCCTCTTAAGTGTCCCCACCCAGGGACCTGGCCTACAACCCCGGCATGTGCCCTGACTGAGAATTGAACCAGTGGCCCCCTGCTTCACAGGACAGCACTCAATCCACTGAGCCACACCAGTGAGGGCACAAACATTTTTTAGAAACAGTCATGGGAGAAATATTCCAGATCTAGGGCTAGAGAACGAGTTTTTTACTTGACATCAAAAACATGATCCATGAAAAGAAGAATAGCTCATATGAATCTCATCAAAATGTAAAACAATTCATCTGCAAAAGACCTTATTAAGAAGAGGAAGGCAAGATACACAGAGGGAGAAAAATATTTGGCAAAGGATTCATATTTAGATTATGTTAAAAACTCTTAAGACTCAATAGTAAAAAAGCAAATAATCTAATTAGAATATAGACAACAGACAGGAAGAGACACTTCCCCCAAGAAGATACACAGATGCCAAATAAGCACACAAAAAGACATTCAGAATCATTAGCCATTAACCATTAAGAAAGTGCAAATTAAAATTAAAACCACAATAAGACATCAATCACTATGAATGGCAAAAAATAAAACAACAACAACATCACGAAATACTGCTCGGGATGCAGAAAAATGGATCGCTCATACATTGCTGGTCAGAATATAAAATGGTACAGCAACTGTGGAAAACAGTCTGGCATTTTCTAAAACAATAATATCATACCATGCAATTACCATTCAGCAGAGCATTTGTATTCGGACATTTATCACAATGAAATGAAGACTTATTTTAAACAAACAGGTACATGAGTGTTTAGAGCACTGTAGTGAGTTGAATGATGGCTCCCCAAAAGGTATGTCCATCCTAATTTCTGGAGTGTATGAATGTTACCTTATTTAAAAGAAGGGTTTTTGCAGATATAATGAAGGATCTTGACATGAAGAGATCATTTTGAATTGTCCTGGTGGGGCCTAAATCCAAACATTCCAAATACAGTGTCTTTCTAGGAGACAAATAAGGCATTTGACAGAAGAGGAAGTCAATGTGGAGACAGAGGCCAAGACTGGAGTGACGTCACTAAAGGCTGAGGAAGACAGCACAACTGGAGAAGGCAGGAATGGACTCTCCCAGCGTCTTCAGCTGGACTAAGGTCCTGCCAGATTTCAGACTCTGGGTCTCAGAGAACTGAGAGAATAAATTTCTATTGTTTTAAGCTCAAGTTTGTGGTAATTTGTTACAGTAGCCACAGAAAACCAATACACACATCTTTATTTAGAAACAGTTCAAAACCAAACAAACCAGGTGTCCTTCAAAGACAGAATAATTACACAAACTGTGGTACACTCAACCATTGAATACAACTTAGCAATAAAATGGAAAAAAAAACTATTGATATAAAACCCTGGATGAATCGCCACAAAATTAACACTGAGTGAAAAAAAAAAAGCCTACCCGAAAAGATTATATACAGCATATTCCATTTAAATATTCCTGAAATAAAAAATTAAATTGAGAACAGATTAGTAGTTGCTAGGAGTTAAGGAGGGTTGGAAGTAGGAGGGAAGTAGGTATGACTTGAAAAGGTAACATGAAAAGATACTTGTGGTCATGAAAATGTTCCATATTTCAGCTTCATCAGTGTCAACATCCTGGTTGTGATATAGTATAATACGGGTTTGCAAGATCTGACCATTGGGGAAAACTGAATAAAAAGCACATGGGGATCTCTTTATACTATTTATTGCAACTCTATGTGAATATACATATTATTTCAAAATGAAAAAAATTAATTTTAAAAAAAGGATCAGCTTAGGGAGGGGAGTATAGAAAATAAAAAGTAAAAAATAAACAAAAACCAAGCCAGAAGCCTCATCATGAAGAAGTCAACGCACATCAAAATAAAATTCAGTCAGTTAAAAATCATAGTCTCCATTTAGACAAAGAAGTGTTTTATCTCTTATAAATGAAAGAACTCTGGTGTTAAAAGGCAATATCCCCTTTCCCTTTTTATTCTCCTTTACTGCAATATTAAGAAACAGAATTATCAGCATGCTGTTATAAAATTCCCCCTTGAAAAGTGCTCCACACTCTATTCTATAACTGACACCACAGTTATTTTCTCTTTTCTCTCAGAAATTCTGCTTTTAAGTTTTATTTTCATATTGAATTAGGAGAATGATTCACCACCTTTTATTTCTGTATTTCTCCCCGAAGTCCAGACCATTTTAAATACCATAACCCAATTCCCATCCAGTTTACTTTCACTTTTAACCCAGCACAGATTTATTTATTCTCTTTTTTTGAAAAATAGCTTGTTTCCAACGATTCACTCTTACAATAATGTAATGAACATTCTTGTCCATGTCTCTGATCATATATATGAGAGTTTCCTTAGGGTAATGCCTAGAAGTGGATTTGTTCTGCCATAGGGTATGAACACTTTTGCTTTTATTACATGTTATCAAAATGATTCCCTAGTTTCTGGATTGTATTTTCACTATTTATCACTGCAGATTTGTCATTTTATTCTTATACTTCTGTCAATTTTTGCTGTATATAATTTGTGGCTTTGCAAATAGGTGCATACAAGTTTTTCTTGTATATTTTCTTTGGAGTTTTTCATTTTATAATTTGTAGTAGCCTGTATTTGTCTAATAAAGCTTTTGCCTAAAGAATATTGGATCTGATATCAATATACAGGGCAAAAGTAGGTTTACAGTTGTTCATATGGAAAATAAAATAACAATAAATAATAATACGAGACTAAATTGTATTTTGCATACTCACAATTGTAAACCTACTTTTACCACATCTTGTATTCTATTAACATTTTTTAAATTAGTGTATGCCTCACACATTTTTTTTTTACCTTCTAATCTCTGTGTCCTAATGTGTCAACTATACCTCTTGTAGATAAAATATAGGGGAATTTAAAAAAATATGACAATATTGCTTTTTAATCTGCTCAGATTAGTATACTTTACACTTCTGAAAAATATTTGAGTATATCTTTAGCGTCTGATATTGTCCTTGATATTTTTACTTTGTTCTTAGAATGTTTTTGTCTGTTTCTGCCTTCTGTTAATGTGGCAAAGTTTTTTATTAAAAAATTGTTTGTACTAAATATTGATAGAATAAAAAAGATATTTATAAAATAGATGTAAAGGCCCCAGCTGGTGTGGCACCTCCTGTGAATCAAAGGGTCACATGTTCCATTCCCAGTCTAGGACACATGCCTCGGTTGTGGTCCAGGTCCCCAGTAGGGGCACATGGGAGGCAACCGCACATAGATGTTTCTCTCCCTCTCTCTCTGCTGACCCTTCTCTAAAAATGAATAAATAAAATCTTAGAATATATGTGTAAGATATGACAGGCTCTTGATGTTAAAATATGGTTAATTATAGCAATCAATTTATTAATATTGGATGAATCTTGCAAAAATTGAGAGAGATGTTTTAAATACTTCTGAAATAGGCTGGTGAATCTGTATTTCTCCTTGAAGTTCTGTCAATTTTAGCTTTATTTGTTTTTAGACCCTCTTATTATGTACATTTAGAGGTGTATCTTTCTAGTCAGTTGAAACTTTTATACTTACGTAGTAACTTGTCTTTATCTAATACAGCTTTTTCCTTAAAATCTACATAAAATTTATATAGTTCTTCAAACTTAAACATATATTTTTATTTAGGGTGGGGCAAAAGTAGGTTTAGTTTTGTATGAAAAATAATACAATAATTAATAAATAATAATACAGTAATGAACTCTTGTGTTTCACATACACACATCTGTAAACCTACTTTCCCCCTGTATATGTAACCTGTCATCATCTTTCTTTTAGTAATTCCATATAAATTCCTGCATATATACTGACTTTATCACAACCCAAACTTAATAAATACCTCTTCCTTCTAAGGAGTAGAGGGAACTTAACCTTTAATTCCAATCACTTTGTCCCTTCTTAAAATTTTAATTCTTTGGGTTCCCAGTTTTAGGGAGATATTTACTTGGGAATTCTTGGATATTGACTCCTGTTCCTTATACCTTGGGAATTCATTAAAAAAACAAAGGTTCAACTCAATTTAGCAAATGTCTTCAAGGTGAAAGCTGGCTGCAGTATTTTTCTTACCTAACTTATATTCTTGCTTTCATTTAGTTTTAGGTTTAAATTTCCCTTCCTTAACAACACATGGATAGAATTAAACTATTATTTTAAATTTTATTCAGCATTTAAAATTGCTTTTAGTGGAAAGTTGATGTTAGTATTTAGAACTTAGTTCTGCTAGAAATAAAATTTGTCTCCTACATTTTAAAAATTAAATTTGTGGGGCTGACATTGGTTAATAAGATTACACAGGTTTCAAGTGTACAATTCTATTATACATTACCTGTATATTGCATTGTGTGCCCACCATCCAAAGTCAAATCTTCTTCCATTACCATATATTTGCCCCCCTTTACCTTTAATGCCTTCCTTTCCCTCTGGTAACCACCATACTGTTGTCTGTGTGCCTTAGGAGTTTTTGTTTTTCTTGTTTGTTCATTTGTTGCTTTCATATCCCACATATGAGTGAAAACACATGGTTCTTGACTTTTTCTGCCTGACTTATTTCACTTAGCATGATATTCTCAAGATCCACCCAGGTTGTCATAAATGGGAGTACTATGTCCTTTCTTATGGCTGAGTAGTATTCCATTATATATATGTACCACATCTTCTTTATGTAGTCATTTAATGAAGGATACTTCAGTTGTTTCCAAGTCTTGGCCACT
Organism: Tonatia bakeri; assembly: GCA_004024845.1. NCBI lineage: Eukaryota > Metazoa > Chordata > Mammalia > Chiroptera > Phyllostomidae > Tonatia > Tonatia bakeri. The sequence continues at coordinate 126,997 of PVIA01002404.1, read as the reverse complement.
GTGAATAATGCTGCAATGAACATGGGGGTGCATATATCTTTGTGAACAAATATTTTCAAATTTTTAAGGTAGATACTCAGAAGAGAGGTTGTTGGGTCATATGGTAACTCAATTCTTAATATTTTGAAGGACCTCCTTACTGTTTTCTCCAGTGGCTGGGCAGTTTGCATTCCTACCAGCAGTGAATGAGGGTTCCTTTTCATCACATCTCCAACCCTTGTTATTACTATCTTATTGATAATTGCCATTCTAACAGATATGAGGTGGTATAGCTCATTGTATTTTTGATCTGCATGTCCATAATAGCTAGTGAAAGTGAACCTGTTTTCATATACCTGTTGGCCATATGTATGTCTTCTTTGAAGAAGTATCTGTTCAATCTAATCCAGTTATCTCCTAATTTTTACTCTGTTCTCTTCCCTTTCTGTATACTGGTTTGGAAATCACATATTGCAATTTTATATTTTTATTGGATACACCTGAGATTTTACTATAGAAAACTGACTTAAAACCTAAAAATCAATCAATATATATCTTACTTTCAATTAATACAAGGAATTTAGAACTCTTAAAGCAAAATATTTCCCCTTCTTATATTATCCAGAATTTTGATATTAATCTTATTTTCCTTTTTAAAGAACTTCTTATTTTGAAATAGTTATAGATTCAAAAGAAATTTCAAACGTAATATAGGAAGATCTGTTGTACTTTTTATCCAGTTTTCCCTAATAATTACATCTTAAATAATTATGGGAAAATACCCAAACCAGGAAATTTACATTTGTACTGTCTGTGCATATAGTTCTATGCCATTTTATCACATGTGTAGATGCATGTAACCAGAACTGCAATCAAGATACAGAATGTTCCATCCCCACAAAGTCCTCTCTGCTCCTCCCCCACATTAATGGGAACCATAAATATGCCTCTTTTACTATGATTTTGTCATTTTGAAGTTGTTGTATAAAAAGAATGACACTTTATATAAACTTTTGAGATTGGCTTTTTTTTTAACCCAGCATAAGGGCCTCTTCCTTCTAGCCTCATTCTCCTATTAGTTAAAGTGTTCTTTAGTGATTCTTTCAGTCTATAAATAAGTAAACTCTTTCACCTCTTGTTTGTTTTGCAAATGCCTTTATTATGCTCTCATTCTTAAATGATAGCTTAGGTGGGATTATGTATCAATCATGGGTTGTTAAGAAAAAGAGAAACCATTTCAGATATTTAAAGTTAATTTTAGGTGCTTACAAAACTGTTGGGAAAACTCTTAACCATTTCTTTATCAAATATTTTCCTTCATTCTTCCAAGGTCTCCATCTGGAACTCCTTTACTTGTATGTTGAATCTTCTCATTTTATTTGCCATATCTTTGAAACTTTACTTCATAGTTCCTATCTCTATAGCTCTGTACTGCCTTTAGGGTTATTTCCTAGAATATATCTTCTGGCTGTAAATTCTCTCTTCACAGGCCAAATTTTTCATTTTTCAATGTTCTGCTAGTATATTTTGAAGTTTTGTTGAAAATATTTTATACTTTTATTTATATTCTCTATCCAATTATCTGAAGTTCATACTTGTATATATTGAGTCTACTGGCCTTCATTCATATTGACTGTTTTCTTGCATATTTTTATAATTTTTGCAGAATGAGGCCATGTTAAGTAGTGCATTTCCTGAGGAAATTCAGTGTAGCATCCTTCTACAATGGTTTTTATCTTTGTTTCATGTAGGGCATCTTGGAGTATTCAAGTTCAGCTACTTTCATGTTTATTTCTCAGCATGGAATATAGGCTTACTTAAATTTCAAATCTAACAGATGATATATGCTTATGCTTAGAAACTTGCAAGGAAGTTTTTAACCACTTTAACCCAGATTGAGAAACAATTTTCCTTGTTGTCTGCCTGTGCTGGAAAGGAGATTTAAAAAAAAAAAATCCTGTTCTTTGATTAAATCCCTAGGGGTCCTGCTTACCACTAATTCAGTTCTAACTCCCTTTATCTTTTAGGCCCCAAGTCTTGTCTCCCAATCTTGTCTGGGAGACCATTAAACCAATATCCTTGGACCAGGACATTCCCCCACCCCCACGCCTAGGATAGCCCATGTTACTACTCATGCTTACTACTCTATTTTTTAAATCTTCTCCATTCTCCTTACTTTCTCACAAGCATAGTTACAAATTCAAACGGATATTTGTAACATTTTATCTACCAGTTCTGGATGTTTAGTAGTGGCAGAGTTTTCAAGTTAATACTAGGTTGTCTGTCCAGGATTTCTCTTATAAATGTTTTTCATTCTTCATATAACCCCTAGCACAGTGTCTGGCAGAGAGTAATACATAATGTGTTCAGTGACTGACTGACTGAATGAATTATTGTTCTTTATAAGCATTCCTTTCCTTTGTTAATTAAAAAAAATATTTTATTTATTCTTAGAGAGGGGAAGGGAGGAAGAAAGGGAGAGAAACATCAATGTGTGGTTGCCTTTCGCATGCCCCTTACTGAGGACCTGGCTTGCAACCCAGACATGTGCCCAATTGGGAATTGAACTGGTGACCCTTTGGTTCACAGGCTGGCACTCAATTCACTGAGCCATACCAGCCAGGGTTCCTGCATTAATTTTTTTAAAAGTTTTATCTCTCAAATCACTGTTTGTAAATTTATGAATTTATGTTTTATAGACTTCATTTAGACTAGTATAATTTTCTCACATTGACTACTATAGTGGTCATGGTAATCCTCCCTTTACTTTCCTTCTCCTTCTGTCTCATGTGGATCTGCCAGTAATCTTTTCAACATGAAACTCTTGCTATGTCATTTTACTGCCAATGGACGTGTAAAAATCTTATTTTTATCATTTTTAATGTCCTGCACTCTTTTCTCCTCTCAACAGTATTTCAATATAGTTTTTCAATACAGTATTTCAACTATATTTTCTACTAAATAAGGCAGTGTCAAATGTAGGAAGCACATAAAACTATTCATAATCATTTGGTGCTATTAAATTCTGTTTCATTCTTGATAACTCCCTAATCTGAGGAAGGTTTTACATAAAGATTTGTTTTCATTTCCAGAAGTAGAGATTTCTCCATACGTACGTTTTCATCATATTTCTGCCACATTCACATGCATTACAGGTATACCATATATTTGCTAAAAATACCCACCCAATCTAATTATGTATTACTTTTCTTTATATTTATATATGTATAAAATTATATTCATAGAAATCTTTGCCCTTTTATACCTTAGCTCATCTGTGAACATTTTACAATGTTTGTCCAGAAAAAGTCCAACCATTGTTAATATAACGAGAATCTTTTATGCAACATCAGTGTAATCTCGCAGCCAAGGAGAGTGGACTGCAATGCACAGGCGTGAACAATGATGACTTCACTGTACTAGTCACTGGGGGCAGTAGACACTGTTGAGTGAGCATGTGTACTGTGTGATCCGTGGCATTCAAAATGACTGAGTGAGGAGAGCAATGAATCTGCATCAAATTTTGCATTAAGCTTGAAAATTCCTCGGTGAAAGCGATTCAGATGATTCAGAAGGCTTTTGGGGATGATACAATGACTGCAGCACAAATAAAAGTGGCACAAACGCTTCAAAGTTGGTTGAGAATCTACTGAAACTGATCCACGTTCTGGAAGGCCTGCAACAAGCAGAACACCTGAGAATGTTGAACGTGTATGGGCTGCAATCAACAAAGATCAGTGACTGACTGTGCAAGAACTAGAAGCTGATCTGGGGATTCCAAAAACTACTGTGTCTGAGATTTTGATGCAGAATTTTGGCATGAAATGTGTTGTGGCAAAATTTATCCCATAGCTTGTGCTATCAATCAGAGCAAAAGGGACATCATGCTGCAGTTGCTAATGACTTGATTCAAATCTCTACTAATGAACCATATTTCCTCAAGAAGGCCATACCTGAAGATGAACAGCTAGGATCTGGAAATGAAAGTCCAGTTGTCCCAATGGAAGTTCACTGGCTCTCCACGCCTGAAAAGGATGCGGCAAAATTGTAGCAAGATCAAGACCATGTTAACTGTGTTTTTTGATTGGTAAGGTGTTGTCCATCACAAGTACACCCCTCCAGTCCAAACAATTAATAAGTTCTTCGTTGGTTGAGAGATACAATACAACAAAAATGGACACAGCTATGGGAAACTGGTGATTGGCAGCTTCATCACAACAACGCTCCCGCTCATGCATCATGTCTCGTGAAGAGTTTTTTTGTGAAACGTCAAATCACCCAGGTGACTCAGTGCCCCTACAGCCCAGATTTGGCACCCTGCAGCTTCTGGCTTTTCCTAAAACTAAAATCACCTTTGAAAGGGAAGAGATTTCAGACCATTGAAGAGATTCAGGGAAATACAAAGTGGCAGCTGATGGTGGTTCCAACAAAGGATTTTGCAGTGTTTCGAACAGTGAAAGAGGCACTGGGAGAACTGTGTGAGGTCCCAAAGTGCTTACTTTGAAGGACACTGAGGTGTCATTGTATATGTACAATGTTTCTTGTATCTTGTATCTTCTTCAGTAAGTGTTTCTGTTTTTCATATCACATGGCTGGAGACTTTCTGGACAGACCTCATATACTATTGTCTATTTTCAGTGAAATCTCTGTAAAACCTAGTATAATGTCAAGACCAAATGGGCATTTAATAAATATTCATTTGTGACAATCGTAATGATCTCACACAGGCTTTTTGAATGTGATTTTGAAAAAAAGCACCAGCTATTCTTTAACATAGATTATCCCCTCTGAAAAGATGGTTGCCTTTCCAGTCAGAGAACAAATATACAGAAAAACTAAGTAAGATCAAGTCCTTAAAAAATTTTTTAGCTAAATACCCACTATAACATTGCATTAGGAACAATGAACATTTTGGATAAATAAACCTGCAGGGAAACTCAAGTTAGTGACATAAAATTATACATAATTTAAAATTTTTCCATATACTGTGGTATGCACTATGAGTTTCAGACTTGTGGCTTTAAATAAATTAGCATCTAAGCACTGGTACAGAGGTGCAATTATGTCAATGGACATTCTGTGAACATCAGTACTGAAGATACAAATCCACTGCAGTAGGCTGATTAGCAATGCTAATGGGCACACTACACAGTCACATAATTAGAAAGAGTTTTACTCACAGTGATGTTGAGGTTATGGGGTTAGGACAGTTTCCATTTCAAAAGGCAAGAAAATCTGGGTTACCATGATGGAAAAAGTAAATCATCTAATTTAAGCTGTTGAAAATATGATAGCTTATTTAAAAAAATCACTTTTACTTTTGCTTATGAAAATTAAGGTAGATTATAAGTTAATTCTTCCCCAGCTAAAGAAGATTTAAAAATAAAGAAGCAGACCCTCAACAGGCATGACAGCTAAAGAATCTCCACATGTGAGACTATATTAGTACAACTCCATTGTCATCTCATTGTTCACTCAAGAGGGAATGGAGCTTGATTAGAAAAAAAATCATAAAAGTGTTAACTCCTTCTGAAATGGAAAGATGTACAGGGAGATGGAAAGTAGAGGAGAAAAGAAGGCAGTCAGTAACAAACACAGCAGAGAAGAAAAGAAGAGACTCCATTTTTTTGTGTGTGATATTTCATGTGTTCTTTCTTTATATTCCTTCTTAGCTGTAATGACCTACAAAACATCCTCAGGTTTGGCAGTCTGTAATTAGCTGAGATATATAGTTATCTTTCATTTCAATGGAGAACTCATTAGCTGATCACTTACACTATTTGCAGATGATTCTGACTGTCTCAAAGTTTAGAGACAAGCTATTTTATTTCTGACATGATTTATCACAGTTGTAGTGAATCACCCTCATCATAATACTTTGTGGTGGGATAAAGATGTGTTGTCATTCTGCTTTAGAGTAAGAGTGGATAATTTCTTTTAAGTGTTGTGATATCTGAATTTTATATACATGCCCTGAAATGGAAGAGTATTCTCACAAATCCTTGCACTGAACAGGAAAATTTTAACTACAGCTTTAAATAACATTCCTAGAGACAAAAGAAAGGCCAAAGTCTGCTCTTCAGAACGATAGGCTAACACAAATGCACATGTGAGCACACACACACTCCACTTCTAGCTCCTTTGAGAACTATTTCTATTTTCATAACATGGTTACATTAGGATTACCCAAGAAAAATATTTTAAATGATTTACCATTTAACACTTCAGTGAAGTTACTAATAGGAACTATATTGAAGTAAGTCATGCCAAAATCTATCCTCAAGCTACAGCAAGAGATCCTACATAACTCAGCAACCATTTCAAACACAAAAGTCACAAAACCCCACAATTATTACCAGTGTATGTAGTCTAGTAAACTGAGAATCAAAAGATTTGAATTGCAACCCAGACTTCCAATTACAATCTTACCATTATCTCAGTTGGCCACCTATGAAATATGTAAATGGTTCATATAATAAAGGTTCATGTAATCATATTAACAATAAAGTAAAATTTTGCTTTTTTTAATCTATGATGTATCCTTCTACAAAATAAATCAAAGCTAGAGAAACATTAATTCAAGGTAAAGACATTAAACAAAGGGAGTTTCTCTTATCTAAATGGAACATAGAAATAATTTCCCAAGCAGCAAACTCCTGGAGCTCATAGAATGTATTTCTCCTATCTTTTGGAAAATGCCTTTGAAATCATTCACAGAGAAGACACTGGAAAGTGTTAATGTTAACGATGAAATGGTTTTTAATATCTGAAGAGGGTTATTTTTCAGGTCTTCCTCATTAACCTGTACATACATGTTGAAAGTTAATTTGTAAGGGTGGGGGGAAGTGTCCTATAAGCCCATACTATTCTCTAATGAGGGAAGGAGCATTATAAATAGCAATAAAAATAAGTAACTTTTTACAGAAAATTTACTTATGAAAGTAAACCTTACTGATCAACATAATGAGGAACTAAGCATAAGATGTCAGAAGGTACTTGTCTTGCCTTCTCAGTTCACATCAAAAGTTCTTAGTTTATGGCTCTGACTGGTATGGCTGAGTTGGTTGAGTGTGTTATCCCACAAAGTGAAAGGTGCTGGGTGCGATTCCTGGTCAGGGCATATGCCTAAGTTGCAAGTTCAGTCTCTGGTCAGTGTATGTACGAGTTCTTAGTTTATTATTCTTAAAGTTGGGAGCTGGACAATGCCTGTTGTTGTCTCAAGAAGTCATTAATCCCTGTTTTTGGCTGGCAACTTATCTGGTTTGTGCTCTATTTGGAAGGTTTAACATATTTGGATATCACACATTACACTGGGCTGAATCTGTAGCCAAGACAATAACCTGCCTATCAGTTGACTAACACAAAGTATTCAATATGCTCAACCACCCGTGATTCAGAGGGTATGGGGGTGGGGTTCTCAAGGTTAATATTACACTATTTCTAAAGATTATTTCCATCATTGAGTTAAATGCATTAAGTTTCAAGCTTAGCACTAGTCCCAAACTTGCTTGTAAGACTGCATATTTTATCTGATGAATTATATTATGGTTACTTCTAGTCCACAGGTGGCAAACACAAGGCCCGAGGGCCAAATCTGGCCCTCCACCTTGGTTTATCCAGCCTGGCACCTTGTTTCTGCTGGGAGGCAGCACTGAACTCTCGCTTAACTGTTAAGGAGTAGTTACATTTATACAGTCCTAAAATTACATTTGGCCCTTTGAAGGTAACCACAAGGCTGAGGTGGCCCCTGGTGAAAATGAGTCTGACACCCCTGTTCTAGTCTGAGAAGCTATACTTTCTTTAACAGACTTCTATATACATGTGTGGATTCTATAAGAAAAAAGCAAAGCACATGTTGTCCTTTTTTTAAAGATTTTACTTTATTCTACTACTCATATAGTAAGATCTGTTATCCTAGAGCCAAAACACAGGCGAAGACGTCTAAACAGAACATTCAGGAAAGGTCTTCATAATTCCTTCAGCAGTCTTCCAAATAAAACTTCTTCCTTACAATATCCCCATTCTAAGAACTTTGACTTTATTCTCCTGAATAAATGAAAACTATTGAAATTCCTGTTTTCCCTTCAAATTCATGAGTTGCCTTTAATTGTGGAACCTAATAAATCCTCTTGTTGACTGAAAATATATTTATATCTTCATTCAACAAACATTTCTCAGCAATAGAAAGGAGAAAGCACAATTGGATACTTTTGTGCATTTAAATTCATAATAATGAAAAAGAATACATATAAGGGACTATCTATATCTATATGAATATACAGAGTATATTACCCTTTCTATATTTCCTTATCTTCAACTTTTCAATAACTCTATCATTTAAGCAGGAAACTAAGTGCTGTTTTCATATTATAGGTGAGATACAGAAGACACTCAGAAAGGTGAATGCCTCAAAATTTTAAAGCTATTAAATGGCAGATCAGAGATTTGTACTAATAAGACATCCTTTTCAGTATGCTTCACTGTGATGAAACTATATGCACAGCTAGAAATGTTTAATAAAGCCTTAGTCAATTTCCTAAATTATATGTTTCAGTAACAATTTTTAGTAATATCTTCACCAACTAATTTTATATATATACAAAATTTTTATATATATAATATATATTTTAATCTTCACCCAAAGATATGTTTATTGATTTTAGAGACAAAAGAAGGGAGAGAGAGAAATATCAATGTTAGAAAGAAAAACTGATTGGTTATCCCTCATACACACCCCGACGGGGGATTGATCTTGCAACCTAGTTATGTGCCCTGATCAGGAATAGAACCCACAACATTCTGATGTACAGGTTGATGCTCCATCTAACTGAGCCACTCAGCTAGGGCTTACCAACTAATTTTCATAGTAAATACCAAAATCTGTTTATAAATATACTTGTATACAACAAATATCATTTACATAGATTGCAATATAAAGCACTTTTGTAAATGATAAGCAAAATCTTGTTCAACTAATAAGATTAAATAGCACAAGAGCACTGAGGCCAACTATATTTAAAAATTGAATTTCTCCCTTTATATATGTGTGTGTGTGTGTGTGAGGGTTGGGGAGGGAAAGGGAGAGGCTGACTTTAGAAAGGTCTTTGATTCTTTGTCTGAATTAAAATACATAATTCCTGTTACAGTCAAGAGAGAAGAATATATTTTATGGAGGGCATTATGGGATCACCCTAGAGGACTTCATGAGACCTAACTGATGAAGGTAGAAATCCAAGTCATCTCTGTTTTGTTCATGCACACGTCATCAATGGCTTACAGTTTTTCTACTATAAGCTCTCCAAAGTGTTCTATGTTGTTCTCACTTTACTATTTTTCTTAACATCTGTACATCCGTATCTCACTCTCTATCCATTCTTGCCTGTCATTATCTCTCCTACATTCTAAGGTATCCCAAGATCATAGAGTGATTAAATAAAGAAATAAGTATAGCTATAGCCCAATCAAGCCCAGCAAAACTTAGAGGCCAAAGTATCCCCAGGAAAACAAACTGGAAGTAATAATACCATATATTTGTATAACATTCTAGAGATTTATGTATTTAAAATTTATTAAAGATGATATAGAGTATTAGCCTCTAGAAAACATTACATGAACTTACAATATCTATTTTTATTATTTAATCCATTAACTGTATTAAGAACTTGATTATATCCTAAAAACAGTACCATCAACTTTCAGATGTTTAGTAATGTGTGATCCAGTTTGTAGGTTAATCAAGGTCCCTTGATTTTAATACCACTACTTGAGCTCTAGACAAGGGAAGAAAGAAGTGACAAAATACTAAATTGAGAAAAGCTGTAAAAAAAAAGGGCTTTTGAAGAAGAGATAAAAATCACATGAATAAAATAATCTGTTAAAAATCTTTCTGACTACTATACTTTTTTGCCTGACTTCAGTACATTCTCACTGAAGTATAGATAGAGCCAAGTAGAATGGGTAGAAATATTATCTAAAAAGACAGAGATTATAATCTAGGGATCAAAAGAAATGTTCGATATTATTTCCCAACATCATGCAACTTTTCTATTCTTTGAAGATCACTGTTTTGACACACACACACACACACACACACACACACACTAAGTTGAATAAGTGTAATAATAAAAAAACTTTATTATTGTCTTTCAGTATACATAATTTATTCTATGGGGCTTCCCATGACCATACATGAAATTTAAGACAGATATAATGATTTTGTTCATTTTAGGTACTCAGCATACTCAACAATTAATACATCTAACTTAGTAATAAAAACCTTAAATTTCAAAGTTATGGTTACTTCTTTCCTGTTTTAGTCCTGCTGTAGGCTGGCTGCTTACAATGGGAAAGAGGGTGTCTGGCTCTCATTTGTAGATCCTTTGATTTGGGTGAAGCTCTCTGCTTACAGCTCCTGAGTAGATGGCAGTTCTTTTCATTATTGCAACCACTGGGCTCCTGCAGGCAGTCTGTGGAAGACGACTTCATATTAATCTCCCTGGTGCAGATTGCCTACCTCTGATCCAAAGCATATACTTAAGCAAATACATTTGCTCCAACAAAACAGAATGCAGGTTGCCCAACACAGCAACTTCTTCATCAGACCATCTTCAAAGCATCTGGCCAATCAATTTCAAGCTCTAGGTTTTTCCAGCATGAGTCAGACAGCAGTTCTTAAATAGCAGGGGTCAGTTATTAAGCTTTCCAAGTCATCTCCTCGAAGTCACTCTCTCCTGGATTCAGATGAAAAGAGATGCCCCCCTACTCCTTCTTCTTGAAGGTGTGATTGGATACTCAGCACACCAACTCTCCAAAAATCTTCCTTTCCTAATTTCTACCCTCTCAATTAATTTATATCCTTGACATGGTTAAGTAGCTTAAGAATCACATAACAGGTTTTCTCCCTCATCTTCGTGTAGAAACTGTAGGGCGTTTTCATATCTGACTTTGAAATCTTTTATCTTAGGGCTCCAGCTAAAACAAACAGGGAAAGTCCTGTTTCAAGCTCCTGTTACACATGGTTCCAAAATGACACCATATTTAGGAGGTGAGGGGAAAGAATTATTTTTTATCAAAGTAGCAATAGCGAACACTAGCAGATGATTTAAAAATTTTTATAGCTAAAGTAAGATCACGAAATGAACAATATTTACTTACTACCATGTTTTCATTTGTCTACCATGTGCTCACCTTTGTAACAAATAAAAATGTAGAGTTACTGGTGATAATTATGTACCAAGGATAAAGTATGGCTCAAGAAAACAGACCTGCTCATCTGTGCCCCAGAATGCTAACATTATTTCCATGGAACAGTGAATCTAGGGCATAAATAAGAGTCCAAGGAGAGAGAAATGTCTTCCCTTTTGGCTGTATTGTCTTAGGGAACTTATAAGCTCTTGAGAAATAATTAACATTATATAGGTCAAATGGAGATTTTCTATCAAAGAAGATACTGGCTGTAAAAAAAGCCCCAGTGAATTGACTCTATGTAGAATGATTAATCAGAAGCTGAGTTTAAATCAACAGTTTCAGAATATGGAGAAAAATTTGAATGAACTCTTGGGTTTAAAATTTTCTCAAGAATTTTCAATGGTGTTTGATGAGCATCAAATTTTGACTTCTGTGGCATCTGGGTTTAAAATTCCTTCTGGAGCATCAGAAATCTTACTGTTTCAACACTACCCTTTTCTATTTTTCTGAACATCTGAGATACACTAGCCATACCACTATAGAACATTTTCCCTGCAATTTGCTATTTTAATTAGTCTTTGCTTGGCCTTTTTATTTTACTTGCTCTTTTACCATTACACATTTTTAAGGTAAGCTTTAATTAGTTTAAATTTTAAATATTTCTGTAGGTTTATCTAGGATGAAACGATAATTTCTAGGAAAATATTAATAACAATTAAGCTACATTTAGTAAATTTCAGTAAAATTCAGAAATAATTTAGGATGAAATCCATCCAGAAACTGTTTTTGAGTGCCTATTGTTGCACTGTTGATTGCATTGTTGTTGGTTGATTGTTAGACGGACCTAGAGAAAAACCATATGAGCTATACAACTTGGGTACTCAGTGGCCACGTTAAAACTAAGAGGCAACGTTAACTTAAAATTCTTGGCAGAAGTCAAATGTCAAATCATAATTTGACCACAGATTTTCATACCTAATTTCATGAAGCCTCTTTTAAATTTATTTGCTAGTCCCACAGCGTAGTATTACTTTGTTTCTGCATTCACTTTCATATTTCATAGCCTGTGGTCTTCGGTACAGAAAATGAGAGGCAAATATTCATAAGCCATAGAGTTGTCATAAATTTGATACAATCAAATGGTCAGTAGGCACATTCTTATTGCTAGTTTTCTATCTCTTTTGAAAAAGCATTGGAAGCTTTCATTTTGCTAATTTCAAATCAGCTGATTTCCTAGAATGAACGAGGTTCCAGTGCCCAACTGAAAAATGAAGGAATCTGACATTGCTTCCTTTAGTTCTTCATTCCTCCCTCATGTACGTATATGTGTGTATATATATGTTTGTGTGTGTGTCCATGAGTGTAAAGGAAAGGTTATTTTTACAGCTTTTGGCCTGAATGCTTGCCACTCTATTTGCTGTAATTCAATTTACCCCCTTGCAAAGAGATAGATGTTTCAGTTGCAATTTCTGCCTCCTTAGAATATTCATGCAGGCAAGCTTAGCTAATAAATTTTGATTAATTTATTAATTAAATACCAACTCCCACCTCAAACCCCCTTTACGTAGAATACTATCATCAGACTGGTTTACAGAGAGAAGGAAATAACAATAGGTTGGGAGGGATGAAGATGGAGTAAAACAGCAATAAAAAGTAATTATATAAAAATGCTAAAGATATAACATGTTTTTTTTTTTTTTGCTTAGCCTACTGAGCTTGACAGTTCAGATTTACACTATTGTCCATGTTTAAACAGATGCAGAAGAGGGAAAGAGGAAAGAATGTTTATGTGTGATTATTAAATAGTGCAGGAAAAATAAGAGTTGTTATTACACTGGTAAGGAAAAAAGAAACTCAGTGAAATTTCTTTTCACAGATTTGCCTTTGTGATCTGCAAGGTGCTGTTCCCCTGCTTACATTCCGTTACCCTGGCAACACACTCCTGTAAAATAAAGATTATTAAAGCGCATATGATTATTTTGCTGCTGAGTGAATAAGACAAGCCGCTTCTGAAATGCCTTATCAGAGAAATTCAATTTTAGGCCAAATTGTGTTTTTGCTTCCTTCTAGCTTTCTCTTCCCTCCCCCAACTTCAAATAAAACCATCACTTCCACAGTTACTACATGTTATTTTGTTATTCATTCACACTGTTAGTATTTTAAAGCACCTTTATTTTAACTTCATGAAAGCATTTTCCCCATTTTTAATAGTTTCAGTCTATTTTCCAGCTATACAATCTGCCCACAAATCAGAATTAGAAGGTCATGTGTCCTTGCCTTGATTTTATTGTGTAGTAGTAGAAATACTGGGTTCTATACCAAATATAAATGAATATACTATACATTGTGTATACAATATTTGACCAAAGCATGGTGCAAAAAGCTAAGACAAGGATGCAGTGCTATTGTAAAGGCTGCACATCCAACTGTACCTGTTGTTCTTGCCCTTAAGTTTAGTGTCTTGTGCTTTCCCATTTGATACTGCCCTAAGGGAAATGTTACAGAGATGGGTAGTTTTATAGCTATTTGACAGACTGTCACACCTTTGTAGCTTGATACTTCTATTTTTGCTATTAGTTGTTGAAGATAGAGGAAATATCCTTGAGATCTCTGAAATTATTTAATAACAAAGCTTATAAGTTTTGCTAGAAATATCTAGTGATTTTCTTAGAAACTATTGCTTTTAGCCTGTTCAGTTTCTGAACAATAGTCAGTAAAAAAATAAATTGGTAACAGTAAATTATTATTGTACTCATGCTGTCTATGTATGAAAAAACTATAGTTTAAGTTCTTTTAACACAGGAGTTATATGAGCTTTGAACTAGAGGTGGAAGAAATGAAGTCTGATCAGAAAAAAGCAAGGTTCCAATAGATGCTACACAAAAGACTCTTCACATGTTTCTTAAAACTTATGAGAGGTATGGGTGGACAAGATTGGCTCTGGAGAAACCTTCAGACTACACCAAGAGTGGATGGTCATGACAGACGACATTGTTTCTATCAAGATTGTTTATAGGACATTTTCTTACTGATATGAAACACTAGCATGTAACCTAATACTGTCGTATTAGACCATGGAAAAAAACAATATGTAGAGTGCTAATATGCTAATAACATTCAATCACTAATTTTTCCTCTGTTAATATTCATTTTCAGGCCCAACCAAGTACCATATCCTTATAGTGGTTAAGCAGGCAGGTCCACTGTCTCTTTATTAAGCTAACTAAAAGTCCTTGCTCATTAGTAAGAATTGACATCAATACTTAACAAGTTCTAGAAACTCAGAGCAGAAGGAGAATGCTGTATGGGTTCTTTTGACAAACCAAACTAAATTTAGTAGTATACAGCAAATCTTTGTATGCTAACACACCACCATGGAACTTACGGCTATAATTCACTCCCAGCACTGCCCAGAAGGTGTCACCACAGCCTCATTGGCCTGAAGGACTTGGGTACATGTAGGGGAGCAGAAAGCAAAGGGAGAAAAATAGACACAAAGGAAAAAAAAATTCATGCAGACAAAGGAAAATAAGACAATTACCAGGCAGTAATATTCCTAAACATAGAAACCCAAACATTTGCCCCATTCTAAAACTATAGATTACTATTGCAGGAGAAAGTGAACCTCCACTCATCAGTAAGAGCAGAGTGGAAGGTCCCAGAAAGGTGCTGCCTGAGGTAAGTTATATTGTGGAAAGTAAAAAGGAAGGTGATGAATAGGAAATATCCATGTACTGAGCCTGGTCCAAGCTTCTTATCTAAACTGGTATACCTCATTATTATATCTAGCTTGTGTAAGCTGCACTGGACCTCATGAAAGGGAAGATAAAAGAACAGCTGGGAAAAGATGCTAGGAAGAATCAAAGAATATAAAACACAAAGTCTTTTATTGAGAAGCTGCACAAATTAACTCCAAATTACTGCCACAGTCAGACAAGAGGAGGCTTCAAGGCACAAAACTTGTTGCTACACTCCATCTTGCTTTATTGTGGTGTCTTCACTCATGTACTAGTAGCTAAAAGCCATCCCCTTTATAGTACTACATCTTTTAATCTCTGCTCTTCCTCCTGTCGTTTAATTAAAAGATAATGAACCTTTTAAAGTAGTCAAATGGAAAATATAAAATTGCACCATTCTATCAAAGCTTAAGATATTCCTGTTCTCAGAGCATGAGAAGAATTCAAAATAACACACTTGGTATTTTATTACACTCCAGTCCCTCTGTGCCATTTCCTCATCAGAAGGCTCCTGGTTGGAACAGCTATTTGGAACCAGAAAAGCAGTTCAACCTCAGACTGATAAATAGCGGGGCGGGGGAACAATGGTAAAGTTAGATCAGTTTGATCTGTTCTCTAGATGATTACACTTGATTTTTAATTTATAAAATAATATTGTTATAACTGTATTCCTCCGATGTTTAACTGATATAGGTCTAAAAATTAGTGCCCTTTCTTATTTAAGTAGTATTTACTTATTTGCTGTCAGTTTTAGGGCACATCAGCTAAAATTAGACACATATGGTAAAATATTATTAGATGACAAGTAAACATAAATGCTTAGCTTTCTTCCAATTCTGCAGCCCAAATTTATTAATTTTGGCAAAGGGCACCAAGACAAATCCTCGCCGTTTCAAATGTTCCATGGGAGTCTTTAAACATGAAGGTCTTGTCTGTTCTTTATGGACATTAAAATGCTTCATCCCAAGGACCCCTTTATAGCAAATTGCATGCTGTTCTGTTTTATCTGCTTTGACAGGATGAAGGGTTGAGCTGGCCCTAGAGGGAAGGGATACAGAGTCTGGGTAGTTCGAACTTGAGATTTCCAATAAACCATCTCCTACAATTAGAAGAAAGGCATGGAGGAGATTCATTTCAGGAGATAGTGTCAATCCATTAAGACTTATTCTATTTCTCCTTACTTATTTCATCACAAAAATCTAACTAAAACCATATTCCTCCAATGCTGCACTCTATAATCAGCCTGGTAGAGCACTGGCCTACACACATGTCCTTAGTTACTTGATTCTTATACCTGCTTTCTTAATTCTTGATTTCTTACACATTAAAATTCTTTACAATACTAATCTTGCCTAGTCATTACTATTCTTTATCCTTAAGTTTAATTATCCAGTATTTGGGTGAGAACTTTTAAAAGCTCTTAAAATTTTTTTTATCATTGACACTATTACAGATGTCCCCCATTTCCCTCTCCAACATATCTGTCCAACAGAGTCTGAAATCCTATACTATATTAAATAATAAATAGCTAAAAGCTCCAGCCAAATGCTTAAAACATCTACTGTTTCCCTCTCAGAAGTTTAAATTTTTTAAAAAAATTTATTTTTAAAGTACAGTTTATATTTAGTATTATTTTGTTTTAGTTCAGGTACACAGCATAGTGGCTAGACAATCATACTTTACAAAGTGTTCCCCTTATACTTCAAGTGCCTACCTGGCATCATATAGTTATTACAGTATTATTGACTACACTCTATATGCTATATTTTACATCCCCATGACCATTCTGTAACTACCAATTTGTTCTTTTTAATCCCTCACATTTTTCACCCAGTCCTCCAACCCCTCCCTTCTGTCAACCGTCAGTCTGTTTTCTATGAGTTTGTTTATATTTTGTTTGTTCATTTATTTTGTTGTTTGGTTTCCACAATAAGTTAAGTTATATGGTATTCATTTTTCTCTAACTTCTTTCACTTAGCATTAATACCCTCTAGGTCCATCCATGTTGTCATGAATGGTAAGATTTCATTCTTTTTTATGAACGAGTAATATTCTGTTGTATACATGTACCACCACTTTTTTATCCACTCATCTATTGATAAGTTGCTTCCATAGTTTGGCTATTATAAATAATGCTACAGTGAACATAGGAGTAGGTGCATATATTCTTTCAAAAGTGTTTTGGGTTTGCTGGATATATACCCAGAAGTGAAATTGCTGGGTCATAAGGCAGTTCCATTTTTAATTTTTTGAGGAACCTCGATACTGTTTTCCATAGTGTCTGCACCAATCTGCATTGTTACCAACAGGGCACGAGGATTTCCCTTTACTCCACATCCTTGCCAACAGGATTTGTTGTTTGTTGATTTATTGAGGATAGCAATTCTGATAGATGTGAGGTGATTTCGTGGTTTTGATTTGCATTTCTCTGACAGTGATGTTGAGCATCTTTTCATATGAATACGTCTATTCATATACTTTTTTGGTATAAATACATTTATTGATACCCATTTTATATAGTTCAATGAAATAATCTATAAATATAAAAGCAATTTTTTTTTGGATATCACCATGGTCGATGTAAATACTCAGCAGTCAGAGACACCTGCAGGAAGCACTCCAAATCACACCATCAGTTTTGCAGACCTGAATATACATATTTTATTAAACAGTGGCACTTATATACTCAAGTGGTCCAGTGGCTTTGGAATATGTGACTACTGGGCATGTGGAATAAAAATAATGTATAACTTTAAATCAATAGAAAGGGTACCAATCAACAACAAGAAACAATTATGAATTAATATGCTGGTGAAGGAAATACCACAGTTGACACCTGGTGTCAGAACACTGGAGACAAAGTATGTTGAACACATGTGTGGCGCCATGTGCTCTGTGTCCTCTTTGGAGAAATGTCTATTCAGGTCCTTTGCTCATTTTTTAATTGGATTGTTTTATTGGTATTGAGTTGTATAAGTTCTTTTTAGATTTTGGATATTAACCAATTATCAGATATATTATTGGTGAATATCTTCTCCCATTCAGTAGGTTGTCTTTTAGTTTTGTTGATGGTTTCCTTTGCTGTGCAAAAACTTTCTAGTTTAATGTAGTCCTGCTGGTTTATTTTTTTCTTTGCCTTCCCTTACCTGAGGAGATATATCAAAAATAATATTGCTAAGAGAAATGTCAGAGATTTTACTGCCTATGTTTTCTTCTAGGATTTTTATGGTTTTGAGTCTTACACTTAAGGTTTTTAATCCATTTTGAGTTTATTATTGTATATGTTACCAGAGAAAGTTTCTTAATTTTCTATAGCAAAACATCATTCAAGTTGTTTCTTAATTTTCTATAGCAAAACATCATTCAAATTAAAAGGGACAAGCAAATGCAAACCTCTCAACAATTTAAAGCATAGCCCTGGCTGGTGTAGCTCACTGGGTTGAGCACTGACCTGCGAACCAAAGGGTCGCTGGTTCAATTCCCAGTCAGGGCACATGCCTGGGTTGCGGGCCAGGCCTCTGATGGGGGGCGCACAAGAAGCAACCACACACTGATGTTTCTCTCCCTCTCTTTCTTTCTCCCTTCCCCTCTCTCTAAAAATAAATAAATAAAATCTTTAAAAAAATAAAAATATATAAAAGCATAAAAAGTGATTTGAAGCACCAGCTTTCAAATCAGACAAGGCTGGATTTGAATATTAGTTCTACTGACTACTGGCAAGCACTTGAACTGTCTAAAATTCAGGTTATCCATTATCAGCTCTATAAGGTTGTTGTGAGTGAATAAGGTATATGAGTAAAATGCTAAGCACAGTGTCTATAATAGAGCAAGTGATAGTTATTACTGAAAAGATTTTCCTGGAAAAGGAGGACCTATATGATAATGTAAATAAAGTTTTCATCTTATAAGACTTGTTTTCTAATAAAATAACATTCTATGTATGAGAACAAAAACATTAGTTTTAACCTATTGACAATTTAAAATTAACCTAAAGAATAAATATTATTCTTCTTTCTCAAAATTGCTGCGGCTCTTCAGGGTCATTTACGGTTCCATATAAATTTTTGAAATGTTTGTTCCACAACTGTGAAATTTTAATAGGTATTGCACTGAATCTATAAGTTGCTTTGGATAGTATGAACATTTTGATTATGTAAATTCTTCCAATCCATGAACACAGTATATGCTTCCATTTATTTGTGTCTTTCTTAATTTCTTTCTTCAGTGTTGTGTAGTTTTTTGAGTATAGGTTTTTTTTACCTCCTTGGTTAAATTTATTCCTAGGTATTTTATTTTTCTTGTTGCTATAGGAGGGATCACAATACCTGATGTCAAACTACATTACAAGGCCACTATAATCAAAACAGTCTGATACTGGTGTAAGAACAGACATATAGATCAACGGAAGAGAATAGAGAGTGCAGAAATAAGCCCATGTTTCTATGGTCAATTAACATTCAACAAAGGGGGCAGAAGAATAGAATGGAGTAAAAATAGCTTCTTCAACAAATGGTGTTGAAAGATCTGGACAGCTACATGCAAAAAAAAAAAAATGAAACCACCAACTTACACCATACACCAAAATAAACTCAAGATGGATTAAAGAGCTAAATATAAGTTGTGACACCATAAAAGTTCTAAGGAAAACAAATGCGGGAAAGTTTCAGATGGTCCATGCTGCAATATTTTCACCAATATGTCCCCTGGAGCAAGGGACATAGAGAATGAACAAACAGGACTTCATTGAATTAAAAAGCTTCTTCACAGCTAAAGAAAACATCAGCAAAATGAAAAGAGAACCAACCATATGGGAAAATATATTTGCCAATGATTCCTTGGATAAGGGTTTGATCTACAAAATGTATAAAGAACTTACATGACTCCACACCAGGAAGACAAACAATCCAATTAAAAAATGGGCAAAGGACCTAAACAGACATTTCTCCAAGAACATACAGAGGGCCAAGAGACATATGAAAGGATTCTTTCAGCATCATTAGCCATCAGAGAGATGCAAATTAAAACCACAATGAGATAACACTGCACACTGGTCCGAATGGCCATCATAAATAAATCAACAAACAAGTGTTGGTGAGGTTGTGGAGAAAAGGAAACCCTAGTACACTGTTGGTAGGAATGCAGATGGGTACAGCCACTGTGGATAACAGTATGGAATTTCCTCAAAAATCTAAAAATGGAACTGCCTTTTGACCCAGCAATACCACTGCTGGGATTATACCCCAAGAATCCTGAAACACCAATTCAAAAGAACCTGTGCACCCCAATTTTCGTAGCAGCAGAAATTACAATAGCCAAGTGCTGGGAACAGCCTAAGTGCCCATCAGTAAATGAGTGGATCAAAAAACTGGTACATTTACACAACGAAATACTACACAGCAGAAAGGAAGAAAGAACTCTTACCCTTTGTAACAGCAAGGATGGAACTGGAAAACATCATGCTGAGTGAAATAAGACAGGCAGTGAAAAGATAAATACCATATGATCTCACCTATAAGTGGAGCCTAATCAACAAAACAAACAAGCAAGCAAAATATAACCAGAGACACTGAAATTAAGAACAGACTGACAGTAACCAGAGGGTGTGGGAGGGGATAAGGGGACAAAGAAGTGGAGGGGTAGTCAAGGAATATGTATAAAGGACTCATGGACTAAGACAATGGGGGAGGGCATTGAATGTGGGAGGTGGGGGTGGGTAGGGCGGAGGAGAGTAATGGGGGGGAAATTGGGACAACTATAATTGCATAATAAAAAAGAGAATAAATATTATGGGGCAACTTGTATTGAACTATGCCACATGGCTGGGGTTGGGGGGAGTAATGGGGAGAAAATGGAGATAACTGTACTTGAACAATAAAAAAGACTTAAAAATATATCATAATAATAATAATGTATAAAATTCTTACGAATAAAATCTTGTAAATTCAAGGTACAAATTACTTCAGAGAAGGAAGGTAATGGGATTTGAAAGACATAAATTGTATTCATAATGTATCATTGTTATTATTTTAAAATTCTGCAGCAATTATAACAAAAAGATAAATTTCTCAGTGGGGGAATGAAATAGGTAGAATAAAATGTTTCCCAAAATTGCTTTATTGAGTCAAGCCCTACAAGAACAAATTGCTCCATCGAGTTAAGCCCTGTCAGAACTAGGTAGCTATAAAATAATGGTCCTGAGCAAAAAGGAAAAAGGCCCCATGGACACAGACAACAGTGTGGTGACTGCTGGCAGAAGGGGGATATAAAGGGACCAAATGGTAATGGAAAAATATATAATAAAGATTAAAAAAAAAAACCCTAACAAACAACCAAACGAAAAACAATGGTCCTGACTTTGAATTTTATTGTTCAGATCTAAAGCCAAGCCACACAAACACAATACCTGGTTGGGAAAAGTCCCTTCCTACATCCCATAATAAGCCCTGCACAATCCCAGAATACTTTGTTTCTCATTTTGCTGAGGTATACCTGGACATCAGTGTTCCAAAAAAGGAAAAGTCTGCCAATTTACTCCCTGATTGGTTAACCTCAGCAGCTTCTGTTTTCCCAAGCAACAAGAAAAGCCTACATCCCACATTTAGTGTGCAGAACCTGAGCCCTTGTCTCAGTTTTCTTGCCCTCCACAGAACCTCAAAAAATGTAAAATATTCTTAGGAATAAAATCCACTAATTTTGAGGTACAAATTACTTCTGAGAAAGAAGATAATGGGGTTGGGGAGACCTGAATTATATCTATAATTATCATTGTTATTATTTAAAAATTCTGCAGCAACCATAACAAAAATATAGGAATTTATCAACCTGTATAATAATGTGGGTATGGCTTATATTAGTCTTTTTTATTATGTTTAAAATATATTTTAACACATACAAAATGGAGCAATCTAATAAATTTAAATTTCCTAATCAGTAAAGTTCCTCAAGAGGAGTTTTCTACTTTTCAATCACTACATCAAGGGCAAATATTATTTACTTGAGTTCGCATTACAGTCAAAGGATTCATTTAGTCAAGACGTTAATTTTTTAAAAGGTGAAATTATTATGCATGAATTTAAACACTTTGAAAATCAGATGCTTTCTGGTCTTCCCACTAAGTGTCACCTGACAAGGTCATTGTTTCAGGAATATAACAGTTATTCAGCAATCAGAGAGAACATTCGGTAGTGTATTCTCCCTACTGTTTTCTCAGTAGAAATCACAGAAATGACAACTGTAATTAAATCTTTTTAAAAAAATTACCTATGAGCTTAAGTCAGGAAGAAAATTATTTCTAACCTTATGAACTTTCACACTGCACTGCACTAAAATAAATTCTTTTAGTTTTCTTTCA
Organism: Tonatia bakeri; assembly: GCA_004024845.1. Taxonomy (NCBI): domain Eukaryota; kingdom Metazoa; phylum Chordata; class Mammalia; order Chiroptera; family Phyllostomidae; genus Tonatia; species Tonatia bakeri. The sequence continues at coordinate 104,743 of PVIA01002404.1, read as the reverse complement.
TATCAGCAATGCATATGACAGCTAAATAAATAGAAATTCTTTACTTTCGACCTTTCACAGCTATTCAGAAGAAGTAATTCTGTTTGCCATTATTCCACTTACCAAAGATAACAAATGAAGTATAACATTTAACACTAAGTTGCTTCTCATCCAAAAGTGCTTTAATAAAAACACTGCTACATATGAAGGGAATCATACAATGTATAGCCTTTTGTGGCTGGCTTCTTTCACTCACTTAGCATGATGCTTTCAAGATTCATCCATGTTACAGCATGAATCACTACTTCATTACTTTTTATGGCCAAATATTGTTTCATTGTATGGATACATTACAGCTTATTTTTCCATTTCTCAGATGATGGACTTTTAGGTTATTTGCATTTTCTTAAATGAAATATTTCTTAGAATGTGGTAATATAATTTTCAAATATTTCATTTTAGCATTTCAAAGCCCTTGACAATTGATACCCATAACATATATGAAACTAGCACTACTACCATGTTTTATAGTTGTTGAAAATGAAGGAGAAAAGTCTATTTGATTTTCAGTGGTGAAATTTTTAAAAGGATCCAGAGTTACTAAGACTAAATTTATTACCTAAGTTTTCCCTAAAAACTGAAACAGAATATTTTCCCAGGTATTTATTTCATCTTTCATAATCTGTTATTGAAGAGATTTTTAAGAGGTTCAGAATCTGTTCCAGTACAGAAATAGGGCCAAACAGCTTCTGTAAAAGAATCATTAAAATTATAGAGAAGAGGCTTATTATTCATATTATACAACCTCACTCAACTCATAGTCCAGAAAAATGCCAGTTTTACTATTAGCAGAAGCTGGGTTCTCTGAGGACCCAACGTGATATAACTGCTCTTATAATACCCAGTTACTCAGAGTCTACACAGAAATAATGGCTGACTTTGCCAGTTTTGAAGACAGTTTTGATACATTCCTAATGTCTATTTAGGCTTATTTTCCACTTCTACCTTCCAGTACATTTTTACTTTTTAAATTTAATATTTGTTGTATTTTTTCCATTACCATGTAGACCCCTTATACTCCCCACTACCTAGCAATCACTATACTGTTGCACACGTCCATGAGTCCTTTTTCTTTTTTGTTCAATCCCTCCGCCCCCTAAATCCACGCCCCCCCCCCCACTAGCTGTCATCTGCTCTCCTCTATGAGCCTGTCTCTGGTTTGCTTGTTTTGAATCGTCTGTTTCTGTCTTCATTTCTGTCTGTTTTGTTTTGTATATTTTAGGGTCTGTTATTAGTGCATATATGTTTATAATTTTTGTATCTTAATGGATTGACATTTTATTATAAATTTCCTTATTAATTGACTCTATAACAATTTTTGTCTTAAAGTCTGTTTTGGCAGTTATTACTATAGTCACTTCAGCTCTATTTTGGTTACTGTTTTTCTATGGTTCATATATTTCTACTCTTTAACTTATTTGTGTCTTTGAATCTCAAGTCTGTCTCCTATAGATACTATATGATGGTATCATGACTTTTTATCCATTCTGCACATCCCTTTCTGTTGATTGGAGTGTTTAATCTACTTATGTTTAATGTAATTACTACTGATGACATAGGATTTACATTCCCCATTTGCCTATTTACTTTCTGTAGGTCTTGTAGATCCCACTGCTGGTACTATACCCTAAGAATCCTGCGTCAACAATTCAAAAGAACCTGTGCATCCCAATGTTCATATCAGCACTGCTTACAATAGTTGAATGCCCCTGGAAACAGCCTAAATGCCCATCAGGAAACGAGTGGATCAAAAAACTGTGGTACATTTACACAATGGAATACCACACAGCAGAAAGAAAGAACTCCTTCCCTTTGTGACAGCACGGATGGAACTGGAAAGCATTATGCTAAGTGAAATAAGCCAGGGAGTGAAAGACAAATATCATATGATCTCACCTATAAGTGGAACCTAATCTACAAACAAACAAATGATCAAAATATAACCAGAGAATAGGAAATAAAGAACAAACTGACGCTGACCAGAGTGGAGTGAGGAAGGGATAGCAGGGAAAGAAGGGGAAGGGGCAAGCGAAGGGGCAAGCGAAGGAACATGAATAGAGGACTCACTGGCATTGACAATGTCGGGGGATTGACTGTGGGAGTGGGGGTGTGGGGTAGGGGTGAGCAATGGGGAAAAGGGCGGGACAACCGTAACTGAACAATAAATTTTAAAGAGATTAAGAAAAACCAGGAATTTCCACACACAAGTTAAGAGCTTTCTGACCTTGGGGGAGAGGTTGGGAAGAGGAAGGAGAGGATATGGCACTGTTCAGTTACTTCACAGAACAGAAGCAGCACTGACGGTCAAGTTACAGAGAAACAAATTAAAAAAAAAACAAACAAAAAAACCCTGCTTAACCATTAGAATTGTACCAATAATGAAATAATAGGCAGATCCTAAAAGTAGTAGGTAGCCTCTCACTAAACTCTCTCTTGAATGTCTCATCTGTAAAATATGGATAATTACTATATACCTACATTAAACAGTTCTTTATGAGCATTAAAAAGTATAAATCATATTGTGACTCCATGTAGTACCTGGTACATAACAAATATTCAAATAATATTATTGTTCTTAAAACTAGATGGTTACCTTCGAGAATGAGTTAATTTCATCTTTGAGACAGCAGCAAATTATTCCCAACTGGCCATGCTATTGCTGTGTTCTTTCTGTTCCACACATCGGTCGTTTTAATTTTCTCTCTTTTCCTCCTTCTCCTGTCCCCATCAGTCTTCAAAATCTCTCCCATTCCAAGCAGTCACCCTAGTTCTTCTTTCACATTTTTTCAAGTTTTCCTTTCTATCCCTCTGTCATTGTTATAATTCAGGCTACCGACGGTCCAAAACTAACCTTCCAAATAAGTCTCCCTGTGATCCATCCTGTGTGTTCTAATGTTTTCATCATATTAAACCTCCTAACATAATCATGTCTCTTCACAAAGGCTGACTGCTTTCAATGTTGACAGAAAGAAGCAAAAAATACTTTAAATAAGAAAAACTATAATACTATCCTTCCCTAATTCCCTGTGATTTTCACTACTCTCTACCCTTTAAATCCTTTACTTCAGTTAAATGCCTTGTACTTTTCACATGTATATGCAGAATCTAACACTGCTAAATGATCCCCTTCCTTTGTGTATATCTATACGTCAGGGTCTAGCTCCAGCTCTTTGACCATTACTGAAAGAAGAGATCCCAAACCACTCTGAGCATATGTCTAAAACACTTCCTTAGAATTTTCTTATTTGGTAGTCCTTCTTTATTTGGTGTATGTCCTATCCATAATACTGCATTTTAAGATCCAACAGCAGTGCTGTTAAATATAAGTTTCTACAAGATGGGAATGTTTTATATTTATGCCATCCCATACCATAGCCACTAGCCACTTGTAGCTACTGAGAGTCTAAAATGTGTTTAGTGGCCACATATTAGACAGTGTGGTCCTAGAAGGCAATATATTAGTTTTCTGGTCTTAGAATATTTATTGGGCCCTGGCTGGTGTAGCCCAGTGGATTGAGCACTGGCCTGTGAACCAAAGGATTGCTGGTTCCATTCCCAGTCAGGGCACATGCCTGGGTTGTGAGCCAGGTCCCCAGCTGTGGGGGGCATGCAAGAGGCAACCACACATTGATGTTCCTCTCCCTCTCTTTCTCCTTCCCTTTCCCTTGTTCTAAAATTAAATAAAATCTTAAAAAAAAAAAAGAATAATTATTGGAAATAATAATGCTTCAGGTCTTATTTAGACTCTTTATACATATTATTTCACTTAAACTTTCTTATTATTACCATTCTGTTCATTGAAAGGTAAACCGAGTCCCAGAAAGGTTAGATAACTTGCATAAAGTCCTAATTCCTTGTGATTAACAATAATGATGTTTATCCACACAATTCTGTATTTAGAATATTAGGAAATATGAGAAGGATCTTGGTAAATCCTAAAACAATATTTTTAAGAGAGTTATTTTTATCTTTTAGTTCCTCTTATGGTGTTTTTTTTAACACATCATCTTATACCTGAATCAACTGAAAAATTTACATAATTTACAAGTGGTCTTCTACCCTGGTACATAACATATTTGTAGAAGACCCGTTCTGCATGGCATGGGCCCAACTCCCACTCAGAGTTGCACAGGACCCACGCCCACGGATAGGTTCTCCCGTGGGGAATCAGGCCTACAATGTACATAGGCCACTTTAAGACTTGCTTTTGCTAACACTCCCTTCACCCTGAATTGAGAGAGCAAGTGCTTACTGTAATTTCCTAAAATCCATGGTAAACTGGCAAACCTTCCAAGGATGAGTGTAATGTGTAATCGGTTCAACTACTTTTCCCTTTTCATTTGCAAATATCCTTCTGTGATGTGATTAGTCGCATTGGCTCCTTTGTTTTCTGTAAAAGGTAACCACCTAAAGTGAACCTGTGCATAGTAAATGAGGACCGTCATGTAGTGTGCCCAATAAAGGCCGGTCACAGCAAGGGCCGCAGCTTTTGCTCCCCTTGAGAGAAAACCCATGCTCGCCCTTTTTCTCCACAGGACTCGGTAGTCCATGTGAATGTCTCGTGTCACATCCACAATGTGGCAGACCCCTGAACCGGGGTCCGCATCACATATTTATAAAAATGAGTGTAAGTTAAAAGTGCAAACATGGAATCATAAAAATGAAATGTGGTAATATCCACACAACAGAATATTATTCAGGAATAAAAAGGAATGAAGTACTGATTCATGCCACAACATAAATGAATCTTAAAAACATTAAGTTAAATGAAAAAAGCCAGTCACAAAAGACCATTTGTTATGATTCCTGTATGTACAATGTTCACAATAGAAACATCCATAGAAACAAAAAGTAGATGAAAGGTTGCCTCGGACTGGGAGGGTTATGGGGAAATACTAATGTGTATGGGGATTTTTCCTTGGGTGATGAAAATGTCCCAAGATTGAATGTGGTAATGGTTGTATAAGTCTGTGAATATAATCAAAACCATTAAATTATACACTTTAAATGGGTGAACTGCGTAGTATGTGAATTATATCTCAATAATTCTGTTTTAACAAGTGAAATCAGTTTTATGTTTATAAAAGGGTCCTATTCCTCAGAGTTAAATATAGATTATTAAATACCTATTATTAAATAATATTAAATACATATTTTATATTATTAAATGTTATTAACTGCCTTTCCTTTTGAGTGTTAACTTTGACAAAAATAGCTCTAAAATATTTCAGAGTAGACTGAAATAAAATTGTGGTTTTTAAAAATTGTTTTTTCAGGAGTGGACAAAAGAAATCTCTTTTAGAAATCCAATAAGGCAAAAATAATCTGAAGTTGCCCTAGTTGAAGAAGAGTGGAGACTCTTCCCACTGAGACTCCTGTCCTCTCTTTAATATTAGCGCCTAAGGAACCTCTACAGGGTTTGGGAAGGGAAGAGTCAGAAGCTGCACCAAAAACCAACACAAAGAACTGGGTAAATGCAAAGAAGTAAGAGCCCTGCAAGCTGACCTATCTGCTGCCCAGAAGGCTACCATGCAATAATAGCACAGAATTAGTATTATACAAATATATAAATTCTATGTATGTACGTTTGAATTCTGCTTGTGTTATTAGACTAGAGGCATGTTGTTTAAAAGTGTGAATTGTTCTAAGTCAAAATTTATCTCTAGCCCTGGCTGGTGTAGCTCAGTGGATTGAGCGCAGGCTGCGAACCAGGCATCGCAGTTCGATTCCCAGTCAGGGCACATGCCTAGGTTGCAGGCCATGTCCTCCAGCAACCGCACACTGATGTTTCTCTGTCTCCCTCTCCCTTCCCTCTAAAAATAAATAAATAAAATCTTAAAAAAAATTTATCTCTAATTTGTTTTTTTCTTACCTACTTGAATTAGGGACTTTTGAATTTTATTTATAACAACAACAAATATGTAAACATCCCCAACTAAAAAACAGGTGCCCTAGTTCTGTGACATTAGAATTGCCTTCTTGACGCAATACCACTTAGTAAGAAAAACAGGACAGTTTTCAACTCACCTGTACTTATGTAATGCACTTCTAGTTGGATGGCTTGTTTATCTTAAACTATTTATCTTATACTATTATTTATGACATACAAAACTGTGCTAAGTTTTAATTATACCAAAATCAGAACTGATCATATCTCCCTATAAAACTTTAATATATTTAAGCATCAAGGAGAATAAAATTGTGGTTTTCAAGGATTTCTTTTTATGGGTGGACAAAAGAAATAATTTTTGGACACCAAAAATAAAGCAAAATAACCTTCTCAACTTCTCCATTTCCATTTAACACTGTATCACCAGATTGACATCTATCTTTAACATTAAATCAGTAGTCTTCCTTTATACCTGTAGTTTATGACCAAGGCATGATCTCTCTCCCCTTAGAAATGTCTTTTGGGTCTTCTTGGTTTCCTGTACCACAGCTACCAACTTCTCTTGACTCAAATCATGTCTGCTCCTCCCACCTTTTCTATTTACTGCTATTAGAATAATACTCAAGTGCCATTTCTATTACATTATTTTCCTACACAAAAAAACTTATAATTGTTCTCTATAATTCAAATTCTTCTCAGTTTCTGTGTGACACTTAATTTTATGTGTCAACTTGACTGGCCCACAGAGTGCCCAGATATTTGGTTAACATTATTCTGGGTGTTTCTATGAGGTATTTTTGGATGAGATTAACATTTAAATCAGTAGACTGGGTAAAGCAAATTTCCCTCTGTAATGTAGGTGGCCTCATCCAATCAGCTGAAGATCTGAATAAAAGAAAAAGCTGACCTTCTCCCAAGTAAGACAGAACTGTCCTGCCTGACAGCCTTCAAACTGTCATATCAGCTCTTCCTGCCTGATGGCTTTTAAACTGAAATATTAACTCTATAAATTTTATTATTATTATTAATTCTCACCCAAGGATATCTTTAAAATTAATTTGAGAGATAAAAAGAGAAACATTGATCAGATGCCTCTGGTATGTGCCCCGAGACCAGGGATTGAACCAACAACCTATGCCCTGACTGGATACAGAACCTGCAACCTTTTGGTGTAAAGGATGATGCTCCAAACAACTGGGCCACCTAGCCACAGGTAGCTTTGTAGATTTTAGACTTGCCAACCTCCATAATCATAACATATAGATTAGATCAAATTCATACCCCCCCTCCATCCTATTGGTTTTGTTTCTCCAGAGAACTCAAATTAATATACTTTGTCTATTCCAACTCTGTAGTCCCATTTCACTGGTTTCTTTCTTTCTTTCTTTTCCTTCCTTCCTTCCTTCCTTCCTTCCTTCCTTCCTTCCTTCCTTCCTTCCTTCTTTCCTTCCTTCCTTTCTTTTTTAAGATTTTCTTTATTTTTAGAGAGGGGAAGAGAGAAAGAGAGGGAGAGAAATATCAATGTGTGGTTGCTTCTCACTCATCCCCTACTGGGGATCTAGCATTCAACCAAGGCATTTGGCCTGACTGGGAATCAAACTGGTAACCCTTTGGTTCACAGGCTGGCACTAAATCCACTGAGACACATCAGCCAGGGCCCACTGGCTCATTTTTATTAGACATCAACAGACTCTCCACTCCATTGAATCAAATATATAGTAAATATATATTTACATAATTTATACAATTCCATCTAAGTGCTTTTATTAAATAACTGATTTGTATCTACACTCTCTATATTTGCTTCTTATACATTTCTCTCCAGCTGAGCTGTTAAGTACCTCAAGGGCAAGAGCCTCTATTTTCTTTTTTGTTGTTGTTCAAGTACAGTTTTCTGTCTTTCCCCCCCACACCAGCCCAACACCCCAGCCCTCCCTCCACCCCAGTTATTGTCCATGTGTCCTTTATAGTTGTTCCTGCAAACCCTGCACCCTTTTCCCCTGATATTCCCTCCCCTCTTCCCTCTGGTCACTGTCAGCCTGTTCTCAATTTCATTGTCTTTGGTTATATTTTGCTTGTTTGTTTTGTTGATTAGGTTCCCATTAAAGGTGAGATCATACAGTATTTGTCTTTCACTGCCTGGCTATTTTCTTTATTTCTTTATACAGAGATAATAACAATGACTAATAATATAAAATACGGTATGTACATATGTACCTTAAAACAAATATATGTATGTGTATAAAATTTACCTCAAAGTCTGGTACATAATTTCATTTTAATTTGTCTTTGTTTCTCCTTACAATAATTACTTTGTGTTAAAACCGACTGCCATCTAGAAGAATTCCTCTTCCACATTCATTTTGCACAGCTGGGTGTCAGAATAAAGTTATAAACAAAGTTTAGCCTAAGATAATTTAAAAGTACAATTGACAGAATGTTTTAAAGTTGGAATGAAGTGCATACTTTAGTCTATATTTTCCAAACACAGTTATATTGCTTTTCTAACAGTAAATAGTACCTCCAGGACACCATCTGGTAAAAATCTTTCTGTGGATTAACCTAGAAAAGGAAGTGAATGAATTTTTATATATTGCATAGTTGTGGTTGCAAAACTGGAGTAAAAATATGTTTTCAATGCACTGGTGTAAGTGAGACTTCAGAGTTCAGCTACCTCATCTGATTTGATCCAAAAGGCTTGAAATATTTAAGGCCATATCTCATCAACAGGGAGAAGGAAGGGTGTTTTCTTTGCTAGCATTCCTATGATTTGGAAGAAAAAAATAATAATGAGCCAGGAAATTGAAGTGCATGAGCTGGAAAATATGAATTTTGTCTTTTAGAAATCATTAATTAAAAAGAAGTAACTTACAGCTTCTTAATGGTAGGACATAACATGTCAGAGAAGTCTGAGACCATCTAAGACAACTGGATGAGACCCAATGATGTTATTGTATACATCTCTCCCAGTGAAAAATGGTCAGATTAGTTTTTACTTTTTTTTTTTTTTTTAAATAATGTGTCATCCAAGCCTTGGTCTAGTCCAATGACCAGAGCAATGGAACTTCCCCTCACCTCTCTAGGGAATCCATTCCAGAGACTAATAGATTTCACTGTCAGGAAACATTTCCCGGATTCAGTCTTAAATTCCTGTTACTTCATTTCATCCCATTACTTGACTATAAATCCCTTAATTTACCTTTATAAATTACTTGGCTTCCATAATGTTTGTATCTTTTAAATATTTGTGAAATGCTATCATAGCCGGACTAGTCCGAGATGGACAAATATTATATATTTTGTTATTTTAAACTTTTCCTACAATTAAAAGCCTGGATTCCATTATACATTTATTTTCCAGTTTGAATGCTACTCAATTTACTTACTTGAGGCAGTTATGCCCTAAACTGCTTTTCTCATTGTGATCTCAATAGCATCGTTTAAGTAACTTTTATCTTCCAGCCATATGATGTGAAGCTTTTGCATATACAGACTAAAATCTCACTGACTGATTTTACTCTCATATTGTATTACAAGATCATATATTATTTGCTACCCACTATCATCTGAAAGTCTCTTGGTATTATTGCTTTCCAAGTACTGTATATCCTGCCAACTCAATGGCTGTGTTTCTGATTATTTTCCCCCAGATGTATTAGCTACATTTTTCCAGGTTGAATCACATTTCATTTCCTGCCCATATTTCTAACCACTTTAGGTCCTTTTTATCTGTCCTTACTGGTTTTGTCAACACCATCCAATTTAGTATCATCTGTAACTTTAATTAACATGATGTGTATCTTCTCTTATAAATAATTAATGAAGTTTTTCTAGCTTGTTTATTTTTATAGTCTTGCTATATTCTTACAAATATGCCACTTTCTTACCATTTAATATTTGCTTCCTTATTTTTGGAGTGGCTCTTAGTGGACTAAAATAATCATGCTCAGTATCACTGTTTTCCTTTTTTGAATATTAGTGCTAATTACCTTTATGATTGTTCCTCTGCAGAATAACAATGTTTTTACTGACAATTTACTGCCCTTCTGCAATTGTTATATTTTTCATAAATGTGCTCTAACATCATGAAAACCTCAGTATGATGTTCTCATGTCCATGCTGTAAAATTATCAGATCTCTTATTCCAAATTCTTTTGTGGAATGTATTGTTTTAATTTTAGATACCAATTTACTAAGACAATATTCTGATATGTTAGATGAGTAAAAATTAATTTAGAGTGCTTCTATTTTAAGTATTTTAGAATTGGTAAGATGAACAAAAAGCAGTACGTTTCACATGAACTGAACAAAATTATTTTGTCCCTCCTTTACATTTATATCTGCAATTTATTTTTAATATATTGGTTGTTTAAAATTAATAGAGGTTTCCTAAAACCTCTATTGATTCTATTTTATGAGGAAATAGATCAGACTTCTAAAGGTGTGTTTTGAAAATGTAGTATTAGAAACAACATGTGTGTATCTACCACCCAGGTTTAGAAAAGCCATTACCAGTAACATTACAGCTATGGTATATACATCTTTCCAATTGCATACTGCTTCTCTCCCTTAGGTGAGTTTTATGAAAACAGTTTATCAGTTTTACCCTTATATTTAAGATGTATTTTTTCAAAACATGAACATCTGAGGCATTTTAGTTCTCAATTTGCATCTTATATTTTTCATTCTTTCTTTCTTAAATATTATTTTCCTATATAAATATCTTGTGATATTTTTTCAATACTTTTGGATAAAAGTATACATTTTTTTCTTTTACTTAAATCCCTAGTGTTAGCTTTACATACAGCTTTCTTTTCTTGTTCTGCTTCTTTTTAAAAAATTCATCCCCTTTAACTAATATATTTTTGGACAGCTTCTTCTGCTGCCTCTTTCTCACTTATGGGTATATACATATTCTTAAATTACTTTTTATGGCATAAGTATGGCATGCAGGTCTGATTTCACATACTTAAGTCAATAGGATCCCTAACCCACTTTTCAATCAAGTCTTATATTTCAATATACTTGTTAAGGAATTAGAAAATTCATCTAAATATAAGAATTATACTTATTCCCTAAAAAATTTAAACTTCTACTCTTTTTTAGTTATCAAAGTTTTCCTTGCATGGTTTTTGGTTTTATTTTAATTTCCATTTCTTATCTTTATATCCATGCAACAACTTTAACATATTTCCATCTTTTAAACCAAACTTAACTCAAATTTCATCCTTGAATTGTATGGGTATGACACAGTAAAAAGCTGATGAGTCCAGGGTTTTCTTGTATTTTGCCAATTATCTTGTTACAGCCTTTTTAAAAATTTACACGTGACAACTTAGAGAAAATATTCATTTCTGTTTAGGTTTATAATACAGAAATTTGGAAGTAGTCAAAATGTGTAATAATTAGGGATCTAAGTAAAATATAAATGCAATCCTACAATGGAATACTAGGAACTGAACTAAAACTTGTAGCTATCATAACTTTACTCTGCTGGTTAGGGTCTCTTTGTCTAGTAACATCTGGGCTATAAAAGCCAACCACCTAGGGGTGTCCCACAGCAGTGGGTAACAAATAACAGGGTTACAAAAGGCAAGTCATCACATCTTGGCCCCACAAAGGGACTGACCCATAAGAGGGATAATTCTGTGGTACCATTTACTCTCCAGAGCACCCCCATGGGATCAAGCTGAAGGTGGGACTTCTTTTGAAATCAACCACAACTTTGCCTCACTTCTTCTTCTGCTTTTCTTGTTTTCTTCACTTTCTTTTGAAGAGTACTCTCTTAACAAATCACTGCACAAGGATCTCTTGAGCTTTGCTTCTAGGGGACACAACCTAAGATAATTGGTGGCAGAAGTGGTCATAGACAGCACACTCTAAGGGTGATATTCTGGAGTCGATTCACTCACTGACTTCCTGGCTGTCAATAAAGAGAAAAGTGGTCAGTGGTGCTGACATGCTGTGGCAGTGCAACTGCTAAGACTTTCTTTTCCCCTGGGTGAACTGAAATGGATTACATGTAGAAAAGAACTCATTGGCTTGTACGATTTCTCCAGATGAGATTTCAGGAATGACTATTCCTTAAGACACAGAAGATAACTGGAGTTAATGATATTAAGAAATTACAGGACTATGTTACCTAGAACAACAGAATAAAATGAGATTAGGGAAAAAGACTCCCAATCTGGTACAAGCGTTCAATTAACATGGCACAGTAACTTGGAGATCGGTAGGTGACCCCAAGAAAGCAAGGCAGTCATGTTGCTGGAAGATAGTTGTGCCGCAGATTATTTTTAGCAGAGGACAGAGAAGTGATAGATTGTAAGATGCAAAAAGGAACCCGAACTCTCCTGAGCATCCAGTGTCCCAGACATGTGGATATACAATGAAGAAGCCAAAGTAGTTTCCACTTAAGAGGGACCAAGGCGTAGTCAAATTCTCGTAGTAGCTCCAAATATAAAGGCCTTGCAAGAATAATTCTGTGAAAAGGCTGAAAACCTAAAGTTTTTTCTCATAGGCCAAGTTCCACAGGGCACAATGGAAAGGTGGAGAAGCCAAACCATGGAAAGATCATGAGACCAAGCACGGAATATTACTGGGATAAGAATTTAAGATAAAAGGAAGGCCTACAGGAGCTAGTAGTATTTGGGCTCATAACCAAGGAAGACAGAAATATGGTAGAATAAAGGATGTTAGGGAAACTAAAAATGCCTGGTACCATAAAAGATACTTCAGATATAATATCTCACTACAACCTTTTGAGACGGATGAGAAAAGACTGAGAATCTAAACAATATTCTCAAGGCTGCACGGCGACTAAAGAAAAGAATAATGATTTTTTATTCAGTGCTACCTGAATCCAAACTGTACTTTCATAATTATGCCCACCAGATGTTCAAGGTTACAAATATAAATTTAGTAGGAATTGAGTCCTCAGTTAAGTGTGGAGGGCTTGACCAGCAGATGAGGATGTTTGTACAGACTGGGTTGGTGTTGCTGAAGGAACCCGAGTTCAGATATATTGGGAAAAGAAAGAGTTCAGTAGTTCATTTCCTGGAATCTTCTATCTTGGTAAAATCATAAGAGCCCCTAAAGGGTGGAAGAACATTCTCAATGGCTGTGGCATAAATTAGTGGCTTGGAACATTAATTCCAGAGAGAAGTCAAAATTCATTAATTACCCAAGAAAGATCCTCATTCACTTTGTGCTAGCATCAACTTAATTCTGAAGCTAGGGAAAATATAAGCTTTGACTTAAAGTAACTGAAAAAAAAAAAAAAAAAAAAGTAAAATTTCACTTTGTGAATGATCAAGATTAGTTTGTAGTTTCAGTTTCTCTGTTTCATTTGTACAACCATTAGAAGCCAGGAAGGGCTTAGGAGAGTAGCTTAAAACCAAATCAATTAGTTTTCCTGATCCAGTATTTTTATTTGGAAAAAAATTGAGATTGTTGGTAGAAATAACTTTCAAATGTTTATTTGAATAATCCCTCTCATGTATAAAACCATTATGTATTATTGTACATGGGTTATATACACACAAAACCCCTCAAAATGCAACTGGTCTCAGTACTATTTAGAGCAAGTAATCTCTTCTTAATACAATTACCTTCTTTAAGAAAAAAAAGAGCTGAGAAAAGTATTCTGGGTTCTCTTTATCTGGTCAATGGCAAAAGGGCAAAAGTCAGAACACTGTTTCACCATATTAATTTTTAAAGTGCAATTAAAGATAACAACTACAACTTTTTTTCGGTGTGTTTGCCAAATATTTTAAAACATTAAACACAAAGTGCTGATTGCAAGAGAAGACGAAAGCTTCTGGTGATAAAAGTTTTGTCCTTGGGGACTTGGCTAACATTCAGTCACATGATACAATGCATATTATAAAAGCTTCATTCTATTCCAAGAGCTTTTTAATCCAAGTGACCAAACATAGCCTAATATTATTATTATCTCAGAATCTTACTCAAAAAATCTTAAAAAGTCTAAAGTTGGAAAATAAACTGCTTTAATACAAATTGTTACACACTCTTAACTACTCATCAACTTGTATATCTTCACAATTTAATCCTAGGAATAAGAGCTTTCTACATTTGGACAGTCTCAGGTTCTGATAGGTTAGGGCAAGGATATGAATCCTACACCCACATTGCTTCCTACTACTCACCTTGCCTATAACTAACTACATCAGTTAGAAATGATCAAAACTATCTTGACTTGGCTAGCAAAATGAGTAATTTACTAAAAAGATACCGAGGTATCTTTCTGAGTACAAAGAAGAATTCTACAAAATGTAGTGCAAGGACATAGTTGAAACTTGTGCAGTTTTTTTCATATCTCATCTGTTTCATTGTAGTAAGGCTTTTCTCACATGAAGAAAAACATAGCTGCCTAGTAGTGCATTTCAGAATTTCAATCATCATCTTTTAGTCTCAAGTCCAAAATTCTTAAGGAAATTTCTTACTGGCCCAACTAATGAGCCATGTGTCTACCTCTGAATATATTACCTCTGCCTAGGTGGGTGGGTAACTATGTCCAGCGAGTCAATAGCTAGCTATCCCTGAAGTAGACATCTAAGATAAAGAGATGTGTTAAACATATGAATGGGGAGAGAAAGCTCCAGAAAAGATATTCTGGATACACTATCCCACAGATGTTCCTTATAAAAAATATCAAATTCTCTTCCCTAAGTTCATATATTAAAATGTATTAATGTCACTATTTTTTTTGTATTGAACTAATAACAGTGATGACATGGAAGCTAGAACTGATCTCATTTTGTTTAGTTTTATTAAAACTTCTGTAAGAAATGCTATAATTCCTGGGTTTATTTATTTATATCCTACCTTGTTCCAGAAAGAATTTAAGATAGCTTTAAAAAATACAGTATATAATATTAGGACATAAATGTGAAACAAAAGAGGCTGAAAACGGAATGAAATCATAAATAATATATTCTATAGTACAAGGATACACATTCACTACAGGTAGGTTATAAAGTTTTCTAATAACTGTTCTAATAACAGGCTCATAATATGTATATTAGGTAGTAAACCAACTACTAAAGAAGTACAAAAATGTATACAAACTCCATACATGATCAGAAGGGGCTACTGCTGGAAATTGAGCCTGAGTTATATTTTAAATGTAACTCTTCATTTATTAGAGAGAAAGGGGTAGAGAGTAACTATGCCTGCAAGGTGACAAAGTGAGAGAATTGTTACTTTAGAAGTGCTGTGATACGATATGATTTTGAGCAGAAGCTTGAGTAAATAGGGGACTCCAACTTTGGAATGAACATTCCAACTATCTGGATGAACATTCAGGCAGAGGAAATAATAATCATCAAGCCCAGAAAATGGAACAGGCTTGGCATGTTCAAGGAAAAGCAAAGGGGCCAGCATGTCTGCAGCAGAATCAGCATGGGGTAAAATGGTAGGTCATTGAGAGGTAGGACCAGACTATACAGGGCACTATCGCCATGGTGAAGACTGGCTGCTCTTCTAAGTGTAAATGGAAACCATTAGAGGGTTTTGACCAGAGAAGTGATATAATCTGACTTTGATTTTAAAGGATGACTCTGGCTATTGTTTAGAGAACAGATTTTTAGGAGGTAAGAGTGGAATCAAGGAGACAGACTAAGAGGCTATTAGACAGGTCTACATCAGAGATGGAAATGTCTTGGAATAAGGGAGAACAATAGAAGTAAAGAAAAATGATCACATTTGGGATCCATTTTGTAGGTAAACCTGGCAGGTTTTGCTGATAGACTGAATGGAGAGGGAGACAAGACAGGCAGTTGGAGAACAGGCTCCTAAAGCTGACGGAGATAAGATTGGTTAGTATATACTTCTGTTAACATTATTTATCTTGACAGGAAGAGATTGAAGATGTTAAACAGTAAAACAGAAAAATGGATATTGTGTAACTTGAAAACTCACTTTCCTATTCTTTATGGCCTCAACTGGTCATGTACAAGAATAGAACTTTTAATCACTATAGACGATGTTACAAGGAATTAAAAATATCCTATTAGCCATACACAATGCCTTATATGCCCTACTCTTGCCTCTTCTTAAAAAGGCTTAGGTACATGAGAAAGCTGAGCCTATCACACCAAATTTTCAAAGTGGATGCCTTCTAAGCAGATCACCTACAGTGATTTTGATATGAATTGGTATTCCCTAAT
This sequence comes from Tonatia bakeri, assembly GCA_004024845.1. Classification (NCBI taxonomy): domain Eukaryota; kingdom Metazoa; phylum Chordata; class Mammalia; order Chiroptera; family Phyllostomidae; genus Tonatia; species Tonatia bakeri. The sequence continues at coordinate 88,624 of PVIA01002404.1, read as the reverse complement.
AATGGGGATGATAAAAAGAGAAGAGAAGCTGTGAAGTGATCTGGAAAGGTTTCATAAAACTCCTATTTTCCAAACTGGTTAGTGGTTACAGTTATATTACAATTTGGAAATAAAACATTTGGTTTCAAGGGGAGCTAGGGAGAAACGGGGGTCAGGAGAGCAAGGAAACTGAGTACTTTGTCCAGAAGCATTACCAATGTTGTCTAAAATCTGTAGTTTGATTCAGATTTTTTTTCCTAAGAATTTCATATCTTAAACAAACAAATGCTCAGAGAATTTGTTGCCAGAAGACCTGCAGTACAAGAAATGTCAAAGGAAGTTCTTCAGGCTGAAGGAAAATATCAGATGTACACAAAGAATGAAGAGCATTAGAAATGAAAAATATGTGGGTAAATATAAAATTTTTCTTTCATCTATTAATTTTTTTAAACATTGCACAGTTAGTTTATAATATAAATAAAATTTAAATGTATGATAACAGACACAAAAGAATGGTGGGGGTTGTAAAATGATATGTGATGTAACCTAAAGATGAATACTGTAAACCCTAGAGTAACAACTAACAGTAATAATATAAAAGATATGGCCACTAGGCCAGTAGAGGGGAGAAAACTGTATTTTTTAAATGAATAATTAATTCAAAAGGAGGCAGAAAAGGAAGTCAAAGGAACAAAAAAAAGATAGGACAAATAGAAAACAAATAGAAAGATAGTAGGCTTAACCCATAGCATAGTAAAAGATAAATTGAATGTAAATGACAAAGCATTTCCATTCAAAGTCAGAAATCATCAGACAATAAAAAACAAGACCTAATATTTACAAGGGGCACATATTAAGTATAAAAGGACAGGATAAAAGTAAAAGGACAGAAAAAATACAACATGCAAACATTAAGCATAAGAAAGTTAAATTGTCTATATTTAAATCAGACAAAATAGACATCAGAACAAGGAATATTACCAGAGATAAAGACATTTCAAAATGATAAAAGGTCAATTCATCAAGATGACATAATAATAATAAACATGTATCTACCTAATAACACAGCTTTGCATAGATTTCCAAATACCAACAGAAATAAAGGAAGGTATAGAGAAATCCACAATCATAATTAGAGATTTTAATATCCCTTTCTTAGTAGATTATATAAAATTAGACAAAAATTAAGGTAATAGAAAACTTGAACAACCAACTTAATTTTATCAGCACTTATGAACGAGTAAGCCCACAAACTGCAGGACACATTCTTTTCAAGAGCAGAAGGAACGTTCACCAATTCATATGCAGGTTACAATAAATTTTATAAGATTGAAATCATGCAGTTTGTGTTATGACCAAAACAGAATCAAACTGAAAATCAATTATAAAAAGATATCTAGAAAAGTCCCAAGTATTTTCAATAAACACATTTCTAAATAATACATAGGTAAAGTGAACTATAGGAAAATCATAAAATGCTTTGAAATGAATAATAAAACACAACACATCAAAAATTTAGGATGCAGCCAAAACAGTGTTTTAAGGGAAATATATAGCTCTAAATGTTTTCATTAGGGGAAACAAAGGTTTGCAAGCAATCATCTAAGCTTCTGTCTTAAAAAGTGAGAAAAAGCACAAATTTAAATCGAAGACTACAGAAAGAAGCAAATAATAAATATATGAGTGGAAATCACTGAAATAGAAAAACACAGTAATGAGACAACTACTAAATAGCACACACATTTAACGTACCAGTTCCTAGATATGCACATATAAAATCACTACCACATGCAAATATCCATCACAACAGAATTCATAATTAAAAACCTGAAAACAATTTAAGTGTCAGAAATGATGGAACTGGTTAAAGACAATTATATAACCTGTTGTGCTTCATAAAAAAATGTGGCAACTTTATAGGCACTAATGTAGCATGATTTGAAATGCTTTGCTAAGTTAGAAAAGCAAGGTGATGAACAACTCTGGAAATACATACCAGAAACGGGTGATAGTGTATTATTCTAGAGAAGAGACCTGTGTGGTTTGGAAGAGTAGTATGTATCACATTTCAGTGAATACTGTTCTGTCCTTTAGAATTTAATACTGTGTAAACATTTCTTATTTAAAATATACTGTAAGTAAAAAAAGGTAATAAATATCATAAAGTAAGAAACAGGGAGAATAAAAGCCAAAAGACTGGACTCAGAAGTCCTTAATGAGTTACATAGTTTGGCTTTCTATATATGCAGTCTCCTCTGAGGCAGCAAGCCATTGTTTATGTAGACAGAATAGCTAAGAAACAAAAGCTTCTGTGGCCTCTTACTCTTACAGTGTGTCTGAAGCAAACACGACAAGAATCTTTTGCTATATACCTAAAGGAATTAGAAAGGCACAGAATGACAAACTCATAGGATTCCCTATTTATTGCTCAAGCATGTTTCTGTGAACCTGCAGATTCCATCCAAGCTACCAGGTATTCTCTGCTCTCTGTCTATGATGGAGAAAAAAGGGAATGGTGCAGTAATTGCCTCATGATCACACACACACAGGGTAGACACAAAAGCTAGCAGTCTGAAATTGCTATTGTGGTGTTTCTACTGCGTCAAGAACCCAGGCAAAAGCAATTTTCAGGAAGTAAAATAAAAATATTTATCTTTCCTTTGATAGAATGTTTGAATTCTCCAGATTTTAAAATTAAAGTTACCTTCTGTGTTCCATAATAGGAAATAGCCCTGCCTGGTGTGGTTCAGTGGTTTGAGTACTGGCCTGGGAACCAAAAGATTGCAGGTTTGATTACCAGTCAGGGCACATGCCTGGGTTGCAGGCCAGGACCCCAGTAGGAAGCAATCACACATTGATGTTTCTCTCCTTCTTTCTCCCTCCCTTTATTCCTCTCTAAAAGTAAGTAAATGAAATATTTTTTTTTAAAAGGAAATAGTATAACTTTGCTTATAGCTCTCCAAACAGCCAGGTTCTATTTTATCTTTTAGAATAATTTCACCTCTCTGATTTTTTTACCTTCTTCTGAAGCAACAAAAACTTCTGGGTGTATGTGGTTTAAGTATCTTTTCTATTTATTAAATATTCATTTAAATTTTACTCTTGGGGCAGCATATTTTTTAAGAGGCTACAAAAACTCATGATTTAGATCGCCCAAATAATGTCTTATTAAAATCATCCACAAATCTTTATTTGATTCATTTGTTCTAACACTATCATTAATACAGAAAAAGTAATGTGATAGAAGTCTTAGTATTTGGAACTTATTCTACGAATTCTTAAGTTTTCCATGAAATACTCCATTTAAATCTCCATTGATTTCCTTCTCCCATGGGTAAACTATCATACTCTTTTCAGGCAAGGCAGCAATTAGTTATGTTAGCCTTGTAAAAAAGCATTACAGCAGTAGATAACGAAAGCAGACATACACCTATGTGTCATTCCTTTAAATGTGGATATGGATTGATATTTAGCTCAAAGTAGGCAACATAGCACTTGAATCTGTTTGAACTAGGAAAGGATAAATCTACAACCAGGGAAAGCCAAACCAGACTTCTGTATCAATCAAGAATATCCTTCACTTTATTTCTAGTCGTTAGCAACTCTTCAACAAAAAAACTGATTACTTTTGCCCTTTTTCTCTAACTTTTTTGTCAAGGCTAAAGAGACCATTTACAGATAACACTAGACTAATATTGGTTTGGGGATTAGGAATATATTACATTTAGTTTAATTTACCTTTTGTTTGTTTATCATTTATTTATTTTGCCCAAGTGTGTAAGAATTGGGGCTATGGGTGAATGATACAAGAGCCCAAAATGCCTAAAATCAGTGGTAGCAAAATTCTACCTCACTGAGTTAAAGTTAATATATTTAACTCAAATATCTCTCACATGAAATAAAAATATTAGTGCGGAAACATTCATGATTAGGCTTAAATATATTCCTTCATTTGAAAATTTTATACATCCCTCTCTCTAGAACTTTCTCAAAGAGAAAAATAGTATAAGCTCAAAGTTGAAATGCCTTAGTGAGAACACAGGAGTAAAATAAAAACTACCAATATTGTAGGTAGAAAGACTTTCTCTAGAGATTATTTTCTGCTAATCCAAAAAAACCCTCCACTGCTTTAATAAAGGACATTGATCCATTCACACTATAAAATGCACATAAGACTTTATATTATTCACAGATACACTAACAAGTAGTGAAATATAAAAACATGTAAAAGAACGAAAACACTGGATCTGAAACACTGGAGAAGGAGGGAGGGAAGAGAATGAGAGAGGAGAGAAGCCCAGTGGGAACAATGGTTGTATTTACTACACTTAAGTAGAGAAGAACGAACAGCAGAAGGAAACCAGGCACAGTGCTATCATCTCATAAAGCTGGGAATAGGTCTATAATTGTACATTTTATTTATTCTTATCTATATATTTAACACATCTCACAGTAAAATAAAATACCACTTATAACAACAAAATCTATATGCAATACATACAGCAAAATATAAAAATTTTAAGACTTTATTAAAAGACAGCAAGTAAGGTATAAATAAATGGAGAGATAAAGCATGCATGCTTATGGATAGAAGGCCCTCTATTTTAAAGCAATTCTCCCCCAAATTAATCTATACATTTAAAAAATTCCAATAGGCTTTTCATTGAATTTGACAAGTGATCATAAAACATACATGGAAAAGCAAAGAGCAAAGAATGGACAATACGCCCATGAAGAAGAACAAGTTGGAGGGATGATCCTACCAAAAATCCTCTTCCAAATGCCAACACTTAATCAAGCCAAGATCAAGACACACTGATAGTAGCACAGGGATCAATGAGCAAAAGAGAGAACTCAGAAATAGACTAATCTGTTATGAAAACTTTATTTATAACACAGATGATCAATGAGGAAAGGTAAGACTAATCAGTCCCATGGTGAGAGAGTTGGGTTACAATACAGAATAAAGATGAAATCAGTTCCTATTTCTCACTATACATGGAAACCACTTCCAGGTACATTACAGCCTTATTTTAAAGAGACAAATTATAAAAGTTTTAGAAGGAAACCTGTAACAGGATTTTTATATTAAGAGGGTGGGATTTCTTAAACAAAAGACCAGAAGCACTAACTGATTAAAAAATAAAGACTGTTGCAATTGGCAGTATTTCATCTTTTCTTATGGCTGAGTAGTATTTCATAGCATATATGAGGTCTGTCCAAAAAAAGTCCAGCCACTGTTAATACAATGAGAACTGTTTGTGCAACACTGATGTAACCTGGCAGCCAAGGAGAGTGAACTGGAATGCACATGCATGAACAATGATAACCTCACTGTACTAGACAGTGGGGGTGATAGATGCTATTGCATGAGCATCTGTACTGTGTGGCTGTCACATTCAAAATGACTGAGTGAGTAGAGCAACAACCCTGCATCAAATTTTGTGTTAAGCTTTAACATTCCTCTTCAGATGCTAGCTGGATGATTCTGAAGGTCACAGCTATGGGCAGCTGGTGATTGCTAGCTTTATCACAATAACACACCCACTCATTCATAACGTCTCATGTAGAGTTTTTTGGTGAAACATCAAATCAGCCAGGTGACTCAGCGCCCCCTACAGTCCAGATTTGGTACCCTGCGACAGCTGACTTGCCCAAACTAAAATCACCTTTGAAAGGGAAGAGATTTCAGACTGTTGATGAGATTCAGGAAAATACAATGGGGCAGCTAGTAGTAATTGAAAGAACTGTGTGAAGTCCCAAGGTGCCTACTTTGAAGGGAACTGAGGGGCCATTTTCCTATGTACAATGTTTCTTATATCCTGTATCTCTGTCAATAAATGCCTCTGTCTTTCATAATATACAGCTGGATACTTTCTGGACAGATCTCTTTATCCAACCCTCAATCAAAGGACACTTTGACTGTTTCCATGTCTTGGCCACCGTAAGTAGTGCTTCAATGATCATATGTACCCCAGTGAACATAGGGGTACATATATATTCATGAATAAATATTTTTGAATTTTTGGGGTAGATAACCAGTAAAGAGATTGCTGGGTTGGTCTTATGGTAATTCTATTCTTAATTTTTTGAGGAACCTCCATATTGTTTTCCATTGTGGCTGTACCAGTTTACAGTCCCACAAGCAGTGAATGAGAGTTTTTTTCCCTCCACAACCTCTCTATCACTTGTTTTTTTACCTGTCTTGTTGATAATAGCCATCCGAATAGGTGTGAGGTGCTATCTCATTATAGTTTTAATTTGCATTTCCCAAAATGGCCAATGAAACTGAGCATCTTTCATATATCTATATGTTTTCTTGAGAGAGGTGTCTGTTCAGGTCCTCTGCCCATTTTTTAATTGTATTATTTGTTTGTTTGGTGTTGTATGAGTTCCACGGATAGACCTCGAGAATATTATGATAAGTGAAATGAGTCAGTCAGAAGCAAAAAACCATATGATTTCACTCATATGTGGGATATAAAACTGAAACTCATAGACACAGACAATAGTATGGTGGATACCAGAGGGAAAGGTTAACAGTAAAGGGTAAAGGGGGCCAAATATATGATGATAGATGATCTGACTTTGGGTGGTAGGCATGCAATGCAATACACAGATCATGTATCATAGAAATGTACCCCAATAAATTTAACTTAAAAAGATTGATAATTGGAGCACATTAAAATTAAGAACTTTTGTAAAATGAAGCAAATAAAAAAACTTTTAAAGATAAGTCACAACCTGAAAAAAAGATGGATGTAATATATATGCACCCGATAGAGGATTAATAGGCAAAATATTTAAATTACTCCCACAAGTCAACACGAAATGACAAACTAAATCAGTAAAAGAACTCTTAAGAAAAGTGAAAACACAAGTAGTTCATAAACATATAGCAATCTTGTTTGCCACTAGACTTTAGGCCTGGCCGTGTTTGGGTCACTGGGAAGTTAAGTAGACATAATTCAAGCAGCAACTTAAAATGGCTTGCAGTGCTAGGCCTCAACTCTTGTTCTCCTGCTTTCTGCCATGGAAAATAGCATGATTTGGTACTCCACTGGTGCCAGAAAAATGGGAGACACATGAAACATAACTGAAACTGAACTACAGACTGGAGCCAAGTCTAGCTTGAATTATTTGAACCCTGGAAAACCCACAGACATACCTGGTGTTGGAAGCCATTGATTTTTAGGTGGTTTGTTATATACAGTATGATGAAAATCACAAATAGAAATTGAAAACTGACAACATCCAGATGACCCTCATCCTTTTTTTAAATTTATTTTTCTTCATAGCATTTAAAATACTATATACTTTACTTCCTTGTTTATTGTCTTTCCCCCTACATGCACACATGTGCACACACACACACAAACAAAAGTTCTGTGAAGGAAGTGACTTTTGGCCATTTTTTATACTGCTATTATCACAGAATGGCCAATAGGATTTGGCACACAGGTGTTCAATAAACATTTGTTCAATGAATAAATCAACAAGACAAAGACTCTGCACTCATGGAATTTACATGTTGGTGGGTAAAGGCAAAAAGTCAACCAGTATATAAATAATAACATTTACATAGTTATGAGTGTTATGAGAAAAAAGGGAAGAATGGAATAGAAGAAGTTGTAGAACAAGTAGGAAGGGCTGTCATGGGGTGTCAGGTAGCTGAATCCTGAATAAACAGCCCTACATGCATCTGGGAGAAGACCATAGAGTGGTAGGAGATGAAAAGGTAGACAAACACCCAATCATCTAGGGCCTCAATATAGTCTTTGGATTTCATTCTAATTAGAGCTTAAAACCTTTGGAAAGTTTTATGCAAGGAAGTTACCTGTTTTTAAGATTACTTACATTGTTATATAGATTGTAGAGACAAGAAGGAAAGTAGGGAGATGAGTGACCAGGACCAAGACAGAGGCAGCGGTAGAGGGAGTGTATTATTTGGGATAGTAGAGCCAGTAGGACTTCCTAATGGAATGAATGTGGTGTACAAGAGGAGGAGAGGCATCTGGAGGCTGGCGAGAGAGGAATCAGACATGAGCACTTAGTTTCTGGTTTGAACAATTTACCAAATAGTAGTTTCATTAACTGAGTTGAAGATGAGCAGTTATGGGGGAAAAGACATCATGAGCTCCATTTTGTACACTTATTGATCAATTTCTGTATACAAGGCACTGGGCTATATGGAAGAGACAGGTATCTGTTCTGAAGAACATCTCTGTCTTTGTCAGTTGCTAAATATAATCAAGAGTTTCACTGTTACCTGGATATTACTCAACTCCACTCAGACAAAATAAATAAATAAAACAGTCCATTGCATATGTTATTGGCTTTCCTCCTTATTAAAAGAACACTGGTTTGTTTGTTTGGTTGGTTGGTTGGTTGGTTGGTTTAGTTGGGTCTGGGGAGCTATGCGACTTATCTCATGTACCATTTAGGTTTAAAAAAAGAAGAAAGTCTTAGCCAAAGCAATCATACAAGAAGAAAGAAAAGGCATCCAAATAGGAAAGAAAGAAGTAAAATTGTCATTATTTGCACTTGACTTGTTACTGTACAGAGAAATATCCAAAGATTCCACCAACAAACTACTAGAATGGATAAATGAATTCAGCAAAGTAGCAGGATATAAAATTAATATATAGAAATCAGCTGCATTTTTATATGCCAATAATGACCTAACAGAAGGAGAAATTAAGAAAACAATCCCATTTACAATTGCTACAAAAAAAAATACCTAGGAACAAACTGAACCAAGGATGTAAAAGATCTGTACTCAGATAATAATGAAACACAGAAGAAAGAAACTAAAGAAGATACAAATAAGTGGAAGCATATATATGTTCATGGATAGGAAGAATTAACATCATTAAATGTCCATACTACCCAAAGCAAACTACAGATTCAATGCAATTCCTATCAAGATTCCAAGACGTATCTCACAGAACTAGACCAAATATTTCAAAAATTTATATGGAACCACAAATGGCCCCACATAGCAACAGTGAACCCAAGAAAGAAGAACAAAGTTGGAGGAATCACACTAGCTAATGTTAAACTATACAATAAGGTCATAGAAATCAAAACAACATGGTACTAGCATAAAAACAGATATATAGATCAATGTAACAGAACAGAGAGCACAGAAATAAACTCACACCTTTATAGTCAATATTTAAGAGAGGAAGACTAAAGACAGTTTATTCAATAATCTTTGTTGGGAAAATTGGGCAGATACAGGCAGAAAAATGAAACCAGTTCACATTTTTATACAACACACAAGAATAAATTCGAAACAGACCAAAAACTTAAATGTTAGATCTGAAACCATAAAAATTGTAGAAGAAAACATGGGCTGCAAAACTTCAAACATTGCTTGTAGCAATATTTTATTGGATATATCTCCCCAGGCAAGGGAAACAAAATAATTAATAAACAAATGGGGCTTCATCAAACCAAAAAGTTTTTGCATGGCAAAGGAAATCAACAAAATAAAAAGACAACCCACAGAATGGGAGAACACATTCGCCGATACATGTGATAAGGGATTAATATCCAAAATTTATAAAGAACTTACACACTCAACCACCAAAAAACAAACAACCCAATTAAAAAATGGGCAAAGGACTTGAATAGACACTTCTCCAAAGAGGACATACAGATGGTCAATAGACATATGAAAAGATGCTCAATGTCACTAATTATCAGAGAAATGCAAACTAAAACCACAATAAGATATCACCTCACATCTGTCAGAATGACTATCATCAATAAATCAACAAGTGTTGGCAAGAATGTGGAGTAAAGGGAACTGTTATGCATTGTTGGTGGAAATGCAGACTGATGCAGTCACTGTGGAAAGCAGTATGGAGATATCTCAAAAAATTAAAAATGGATCTGCCTTTCAACCCAGGTGTCCCACTTCTAGGAATATATTTGAAGGAACACAAAACACTAATTCAAAAGAACATAAGCACCCCTATGTTCATTGCAGTGTTATTTACAATTGTCAAGACATGGAACAGCCCAAGTCTCCATCAGTAGATGAGGGGATAAAACAACTATAGAACATTTACACAAAGGACGACTTGGCCATAAAACAGAAGAAAATTTTACCCTTCGTGACAGTATGGATGAGCACGGAGAATATTATGCTAAGTGAAATAAGCCAGTCAGAGAGAGAGAAATACCATATGATTTCACTCATATGTGGAATCTAATTAACAAACTGAACTAATAAGCAAAATAGAGACAGACTCATAGATAGAGACCAGGTTGATAGTTATGGGGGGTGGGTTAGGGAGTGGAGGGACTGAGCAAAAAAGAAAAAGGACCCATGGACATAGACAACAGTGTGGTGACTGCCAGGGGAAGAGAGTATAAGGGGAATAAATGGTAATAGAAATTTTAAAAAAATGATCACTAAAAAAAAATTCCCTATACTATGATGCAAAAGAGGCCAATTGGTGGTCACAATGACAATAGAACATGTCAGAAGAAAAATAGTGTCCCCAGAGCACTTCCAAATTAATGTCTAAGAATTGAAAGAATGGTTTTAACAAGCAATCATAATTTCCAAGTCTCACAATTTACACATTCTGGTATGTGTTTGGACTGCTAGCTTCCTCATATAAGCAGTGTGAAAATGTCCAATTGATTTTTTATATGTCATAGGAAGATACTGTGAAAAGTGCAAGGTTGAAGATCTGAAGAGAATTCTGGTTCTTGGACATGTCTAACGATAACCTTTAGGTATAGCTCAAGATTTGGTACAAAATCACTCTGTTAACATTGTAATTTTAAAATAAGACTTACAAAATAGCCTTTTGAAAAAATGACAAAGCTTCAGTTCCTACTATTTTAATTGAAGGAAATATTTTAAGATGATGATCATGTAGTTTAAGATGAAAATATTTTAAATTAAGTTTGCAATAAGAATTATTTTATATTCATGTTTGATTTATTGCTTTTAATTTCTTTCATAGGATGCTATCTTCCTAACCACTTGTAAGAAGAGACATTCTTTCTACCCTTCTGCTCTGGTGTGTCATTCAGTGTAACACACATTTTGATCCTTCTATTTATAATACTACTGATATAAAAAGAAACATTTTTGAGAAATAAAGCTAGTGTAAAATTAAATATTGTTATGATAATAGCACATTTCCTTCTTACTAAAAATAAAAATAAATTTATTTAAAAATTTTTGAGTCATTTTCTACAGTAACTATTACATGGCTAAGATATTGTAAGAACTTGAAAAAAGTGATGCAGAAGATTTTTTCAAATATTTGGATGAGAAAGGAGAATTCCTTCTCTGCTCTAAGTATAATTACTTAAAATAGGTTGATTCTTAACCGTTAAAACTTGTCTCTGGAATTAATTTCCATCAAATTAACCAGATAGTGACAAAAAGTTTTGAATAAGCAAACACTCCTGCTTATTTTCAAGAGCAGGTATTATTTCTGTCCTGTAAGCAGCCATGTGAAGTTGTTGCCAGTTGATTCTGGAAAAGATTTTAATAACAGAACTTCAATTGATAGATACATAGTTTTAAAATTACACATTCTTGGAAGTAAATAAAATAGGTAGTCAAATCCAGACAGAACTGTAATCTAGGGAATCATTTAATCAAGATTTACTGATATGAGAAACACAGTCAACCCCAAATTTATCTCTAACAGGTAAAGGAAAACTAAATTCAATAAAAAACACTTTAATTTTTTGATCAAAATCCCAGAAAGCAGTAAAAGTTTATTAACTAAGAAATGAATGTTCTCTGAACAGTTACTTTATTTCTTTTTTGAATTTTTTATTGTTGTTAAAGTACAGTTGTCTCCATTTTTATCCCACCATGCCTCCCAGCCCCACCCTTCCCTGCCTCCCATCCTCAAACCTACCCCACTGGGCTTTGTCCATGTGTCCTTTATACATGTTCCTTGATGGTCCTTCCCTTATTATCCCCTATTACTCCTCTCTCCCTCCTCTCTGGTTACTGTCAGTTTATTCTTTATTTCAATGTCTCTGGTTGTATTTTGCTTGCTTGTTTATTTTGTTGATTAGGTTCCACTTGTACGTGAGATCATATGGTATTTCTCTTTCACTGCTTGGCTTATTTCACATAACATAATGGTTTCCAGTTCCATCCATGCTGATGCAAAGGGTAAGAGCTCCTTCTTTCTTTCCACTGCATAGTATCTGAACAGTTCTTTGGGGAAGATTTTTGTTTTGCTCTTTGCTTTTTTTCCCTTAGCTTTGTAGTGATCATCAGCATTTGGGAAAAGCAACACAAAATGCTCTAAGACTATTTGATTGCCACTCTCATGAAGACATTTATAAGAGAACAGAGGTATAAACTTTAGTTAAATAAAGTGCATGGCTATCAAAAAAGTGCTTGCCTATATAATTATCACATCTATGCTAGTTGAGAAATCCTGAAAATAATTTTATAAATGATAATACAATATACAATGTATTCCTGAGAAATTCTGTACCATATACATTGGTCATACATTTCATTCTCCTAAGTATATTATAGTTTCTCAGACCTGATAGTCAAAATACAAATGCAACAATGCTGAAGAAAAATATATATATATAAAATCCTAACAATCTTTCCCCTCTACCTTTCCACAAAAGTTTTAACCCATAACACCTAAAAGCAAAAATCCATAACTATTAGATTCAATTTCTATACTTCAGTTTATTATTTAGTTTTCCATAGTTCAAGCCCAAACAATTGTCAACAGCCTTAAGATTTGTAAGGAAAAAAGCAACTAGAAAGGTCACTTTGAGTTCTGATTTCAGTCACCTCCATAAAAAATACATATACAGAGATGTTACATATTCCTACATAGCATGATTCCACTCTTCCTAGTGCTTAAGTCTGTGTAGGGAGTAAAAGGACACAGAAGGGTGCGTTAACTCTTTCAGGCCACCTGGGCAGTAGCTGGTGAAGGTGTCCCTAAGTGTGCCCTTAAGTGCATGACTATCTCAAGTCACTCAAGCACTAAGGATAAAATACTCCATTGCTTAACATTATATATTAGATTTTGCTGCTTTTTTAAATTGGGTTTAGCCAAAGTTTTAGAAGATGATACTCAAATGGAATTTTGTATAAAGGAGTTACTAAGTTTTAGAAAATAATAAAGCTGTCAGGCAACCTTGAAGTTCAGTATTGTATTACCTTGATATGTAATCCTAAGTGTTTGCATGTGAAAGGAGACCATTTGTTTAAACTGATTATGACACTGCCTATTTAAAAAACTGAAGATAATATATGTGTGTGTATATACACACACACAACATACAATAATGTAGGAGAAAAAGAATAAGTAAATATTTCATAAAGCATTAAATGTATGTTTAAATGTGATTAGATAGATGACAGACTGTAAGACAGACTGTGAGATCAAATATCCATCTTAACATTTCAGTGCCTTAGTAGTTAACACAGTAAGAGAAAAACAACATTGTTTTGCACTTAGAAACCTGTTTCTAATCAACTGAGCTACTCCTATGGGGTCAAATAAAAATGATTAGCTTATTAAAAGCATAGCTTTGCTATTTAATAAGCAAAAATGATTGAAAATTCTGCTCCAGATCCTGATAATTTTAGTGTTTCTAGTTAAGCCTGCAAAATTGCATTCATTATTAGTGTCTAGATTCATTAACAATTCAATTTATAGATATTAATGCTTATAATGCATGCTTCGCTTGCCAAAACTTGAAGAGAAATTGTTTCAATTAGCTTTCATGGATCACGAATCCTACAGGCTGGGTATTTTTAGACAAAAGATACAAACACATCCCCAAGCAATGTTAATGCACAGCTGGGACTTGTGTGTAAGGTCACTTGAGCTAAGAGTTTAAAAGGAAAAACAGTAAATGAGTTTTACCCAGATGAGCAAGATAGGAACAGTCTTCTGTTTCCATCCAAATATTTGAAAGGTATACACACACCTTAAGAAAAAATGGTAAAGGGGGAATAAATGGTGATGGAAGGAGACTTGATTTGGGGTGATGAACACTCAATACAATAAAGAGATGATGCATTATAGAACTGTATGTCTGAAACATATAATTTTATTAACCAACATCACCCCAAAAAATTCAATTTAAAAACACATTAAAAAAGACAACATAGGAAGTCCCAGTGAGAGATCTTAAATTTTCCCTTTATAGAAAAAAAAAAGGAATTTCTTAGAAGCCTAAAGCTTGACAGAAATGCAAATTTTGTCAATTGTACAAGGGCCATACTCTAGTGGTAGAAGAACAAAAAATATATAGATGTTCCAAGTAATCCAGATGACAATCCAGATTTACAGATAAGTAATAATTGTCTACTTCATTTTGGGCTGTGAGCAACTCAAAGTTGCTGTTTACTGTCAGAGGCAAAAGCTACTCTTAGGTAGAAGAGATATTCTTTGGAGGATATCCACCTTCTCCAGGTACAATTCTCACACACAAATCATGGAAACCGAGGAAAGCAGCCAACCTTGGCACTCTTTACTTGGGACAGTGTGGTGCAGCATAATGTAGTGTGAGTGTGGTATTGGGGAGTGGGGTATAGGAAAGCACAGCATAGCATTGCATCTCCATCCCTGTATGGTCTCTGGTTGTTCACAGTTTGTTATCTAGTGAAGTGCCAAGGGAATGAGGTGATTTTTACCTTAACACTAAAATACATTATTTGGCTTCAATAAAATGCTGATTCATGTCACATACTTAAGAACAGATTGAATAATGATTCGTTACTGCCTCAAGAACTGTAAGTCTGACTCCTTCAAGAATCCTGTGAGAGAATTTTAGAGAACGTTAAAGCTAGTAATGTGAAATCAAAATAAGGTTTGAGAAGACCATGAGATTCTGGAAAACTAGTGAAACTTTAAAGTCTAACATTATTCATGCCATAAAAGTACAGTTGGTAGAGAGAGAGCATGAAAAGCATATCAACTCATCAGGATCATTTTAGATGAGGAAGCATGAGAAGATGAAAATGTTACTTCTAACACTAACTGAATGTTGGGTTAAATCTTAGATATTGGTCTAGAGGAACAACAAATACAGCCCAGGAAAAAATATTCATCTCATTATTATGTTTTTTAGCTTTATAGTAGTATAACATCTCCCATTGACAACTGGTTATCTATTATAAATAATAACTGCCATAATAGGCACTTAGTAAAACTAAAAAAAAGATCAAAATTTAGATTTCTGGAAAAATGTAAATATGAACAAAAGGAAATCTTATTGCTTCTAGAAGGCTATAAAAACTAAAGTGTAAGAATGAATTAAAAGATGGTAAAAAAAATGGGGGAAAAGTTTAGAAAGAAAAGTAAAAAAAATTTCAGTGTTTGATATAAATATTTGAACAAAGTCCTAAAAGACTGAAAAAAAAAAAGCTAGGCTAAAAGTAGCATGTACATGGGACTAAACACAAAAACTAATAATGTAACCTATTTGTTTACTCCATCGGTATGACAGTAGGATTGCAGAAGTGTGTGTGTATATATGTGATATATATACATATATATTATGTATAATATATATCATATATATATCACATATATTATATTATATATATATTTTTTCTCACACTGCCAAATTAATGCTGAGTAAATTATTCTTGAAAAACTACAGTTTACTTTTTTATTATTTTAAATATTTTATTTATTTATTTAAGAAAGAAGGGAAGGGAGAGAGATAGAGAGGGAAAGAAACATGAATGTGTGATTGCCTCTCGTGCACCCCTATTGGGGACTTGACCTGGCCTGCACCCTGGCATGTGCCCAGGCATGTGCCCTGACTGGAAATCGAACTGGCGACCCTTTGGTTTGCAGGCCAGTGCTCAATCCACTGAGCCATACCAGCCAGGGCAATACTACGGTTTATTTTTAAGCCAAATAAGTTATTTAAAAAATCTATTGGCCCTGGTCAGGTAACTCAGTTAGAGCATCGTCCCAATACACCAACGCTGTAGGTTCAATCCCCCGTAAGGGAACATGCAAGAATGAATCAATGAATGCATAAACAGGTAAAATAACAAGTCAATGTTTCTCTCTCTTTCTCTCAAATCAATAAATAATAATTTTCTAAAATTATCACCCCAAACACACACATATCTATTTACACACACAAAAGAATGATAAGGGCCATGGTCACTGTTGAATCATTAGCACTATCACATTACTATTCAGGTCCATAATTCATTCTTTAGTATTGGAGTCCATAGGAGCCTGTTTTGCTTTGCCACACTGAAAATAGAAAACAGCAGGGATCCCTGTTACAAGAAGCTCACTTCTCCATTCTTTCATAAGTCTCCTCCAGCTCCTAGGTGCTCTGATTCTTTTGTCTCTCTGTGGCTAACGTATTACTTAAGGTACTTCTCCCTCCCTGCTTTTCCCAGATCTCTATAATGGATGCAAAGGTTAGTGACCCCCTCAAAAATAGAAGGATTTTCAGCAAGGGGGGTGGTGGCAGTGAAGTAATCATGGGATTCCCATTACTGTCAACAGGAATTAGAGGCTATCTTCCTCCACTGAAAATCTAACCCACGGTTCTTTTAATGCTGAGGACTACATTTTCATATAAACTATACTACCTACAGAGCCAATATAGTTTAGGTTATAATACAAAAAAGGATGTTTAGAGGATAACGACATAGAGCAATAAATATAACAGGGTATACAAATGATCAGAAATCCAAATTGGCTTATGTTAACATTACAATGCAGTTTGTGAAGGTGGCTAAGAGTAGAGATCTGAAGCTAGTTAGGTTTCTTTATTTTGAGGAAACACGTTACGGGGATATTCAATATTATTTTGCCCATAAGATAAACATTTTAATGCTTTCTATAATGACTTCCCAGAGGAACGAAAAGGAAATTAGTTCAATATAGTATTGCACGGAATGAATGATACAAATATTACAATTCCATGAGAGCAGGCATACTACCTTACCATGTATGGCTGCCCTAAAATAATTTTTGCCACATAGTAAGTATTCAAATATTTATTGAATTAATAGATATATCATTCCTCGCAACGTAGCCTAAGTTTCTTCTTATGGAAAACAAAATAACAGTAGTTTCTTTCAAAGGTTGTTTGTGAGGATTAAAAGAAAGCAAGCAGTAACGTAAGACGATAATCTGAGGGGAAAGCAAAATCTTGTAAGAGATATACAGGGACTCTCGGTACAATCTTTGCAACTTTTCTGTAAATCTAAAGTTATTCCAAAATAAAAGTTTAATTTATAAGAAGTTATCAAATAAAGCACTTAAACCAGCATCTGACACGTGGCTGGTATGATCAACAAGTATTTCCTGACCCTCTTCTCAACACCATCCAAGCACTCAGAGGAACCAACAGCATATTAGTAATGTTGATTTAGGGAACTAACCAGCTAAACAGCAAATCAATGGTAGAAATCTGCTAGCCATATCTATTTGCTGATTAGTTCCTGAAACCTATAATGGTTCTAAATTATTTTGAATATTCTCATTAGATACTACTAAAAAACTCTACCACTACAACCCTGCACTTTTTATTTTTTTCTTCTTCTTATACTTTCTTACCCTATTACAGTTTTTTTTTCCCTTTGTTATCTTCCCAAGTGGTACCCCACTGAGTCTTACTGGAACTTCTCAGTGCTGACCCCATCTTACTGTATGGTCCCTAAAACTACTGGTTTAGGAAAAGAAGAGTTTCACTTTATTCAAAATCTAACTCTAGTTCCCAGATATTCTGATGACCTAAGCCTAATATTCATGAATAGAATAGCAACTTAGTTGAAATATAAAAATATTCATCCCCATGAAATTGAAAAAAATGTTTCCAAAGATGATTTTCTAATTAATGGTGGCATAATTACCAAAAGTCTATTTCTACCTATGAGAGTTATGGTGATATATTTATTCTTGCAACTGACAATTATATCTTTAAAGTTCTTTCAGAGAAATGAATTGAGAATTCTTTTTAGAAAGCAATCTTTCTTTTTTTAATATCAGAACATTTGAGAAAACATTTGGCATTCATTAGCAGTTTATCTCACTTTTGAAGAATATACAAAACCATTCCTAAAGGCTTATAAGCAAAACAACTACAAATGAAATAATTTTTCCCTGACTTTTACTAAAAACTGGAAATGCATTACTGTTTTAATAAAAAAGCAAAACTAATAAAAAAAACATTGCTCCTTTAAAAATGAAGTAACTTGAGCCCTGGCTGGTGTAGCTCAGTGGATTGATTGCGGGCTGCAAACCAGGCATCGCAGGTTCGTATTCCCAGTCAGGGCACATGCCTAGGTTGCAGGCCATGTCCCCCAGCAACCGCACACTGATGTTTCTCTCTCTCTCTCTCCCTCCCTTCCCTCTCTAAGAATAAATAAATAAAATCTTAAAAAAAAAAATGAAGTAACTTGGTTTTTAAATAAAAATAAAACATCAAGATATTCAAAATATACTTTCTGCATAGGCTTAAAATATATCAGACATTATTACTTCTTAAAGACAGAAACAGAAACAAAAGATATATTTTGATATTTCCTAATACTTTCAATTATCTCCTTATAATGGCAGCATGCTTTCCACTTCCTTACTCATTTTCTATTCCCAGTACAGGTATTTGCTTTATCTACACTGAAGAAAATAAGGATTAAAGTCAAACTCAAACAAAAATCAAACTGAAACATATCTTCCATAGACAAGGTTGTGATGACATATTTAAATGCCAGCTCAGCTGGGGAAAGTAGTCTTTTACCTAATCAATCAAACTGTGTGGACTCAGGACCTCTTTTATATTCTTAAAATTATTGAGGACTCCAAAAGTTTGTTTATGTGGTGACAATTTATATTTACAATAATGGAAATTAAAGCTGAGAAAATTTTTAAATGTTTAGTAAGTCATTGAAAATAATAATAAATCATTACTTATTACTAACAAAATTTGTGAAAATGTTTTCCCTATTCCATCTGAGAATAAATTTTTATAACTCAAGCATCTAGAAAAAGTGATGCTTCAGGAAGAAATGCCATGTTTATTCCTAGCTCAAGAGAGTGAAGTGTGGTAAAATGTACTAGACACCAGTATGATACACACAGGATCTGAGAAAACAATTTTCTCACATTTGAATACGACATTGCATGGATTTTTTTTTGTAAAATTTTATATTCAGGGAAACAAAACTGTCAAATTAGTTGTGATCAGAATAAGCATATCATGGCTTCTATTTGGATGCACCGGTCCTCACCTAGAAGAACTCCAAGTCATCGATGGCCTCATAGTTAAAACAGCATGACTTCTGTTCGGAGTTCTTTCACTGGATTGATCCTTTGGTAGGATGTATTTGGTATTATATCTGTTCATTAAAAGCTGGAGTGGGGTCCCTTCAAATTGGAAACTCTGGAGAAAAAGTACATCTTATTATAGACAATAAAAAAAATTCTTTAATCTGTTATTTCCAATAACATCAGACTAAGGTTCAGTTTATTAGCTTCAATCTGGGGTTCTATTCAATAATGGATATTACTAAGAATTACTAGATTTTTACCCAGTAGGACACCAACTAGATTTCCCCCTCAATTTTTTTTTACCTTATAGGATAGAATTAGCATAGACCTCTACATAAAAAGGCAAAGTTTAATGCAAGACTGGCTCCTCCTTATTTTATATCTAGTCAGGTAAAAGATTTATGTCTACTTAATAAAGGGTATATACTTATCTTATATGCGTGGCCTAGACCCAGCATTTATGGTAATCAGAGCTGTTACTCCCATGTGCTTTACCTGAAAACAAAGTAAGTTACTGCTTTGCAAAGTGTTACGTCACTTCATATTATAGCCTAACACTATTGATAACAAATGTGGCTGATCAGACTCTCTATGGGTGGGACTCAGAAATCTGTATTTATAGAAAACCCTCGTAACTCTAAAGCAGTCAATCAGATAAGTTTTTGAGATAAACATTGCCTGAGAGCTAACAAACATGAATTATAGCATAACTTTCCATGTCAAAATGTATTTCTCTGTAAATGAGAAACTCTTACAATAACTAAACAAATATAAGTGACACAGCCACTATGCTCCTTTTGGTTCCTTTAATTGAGTCAAGTTCATTCTTACCCACTTTGCAATTGCTTTTGTCTCTGGCTGCAGAATTCTTTTTTTTCTCCTTTCATTCAACTCACTTTTCTCTCAGCCTACAGGTTTCAGGGTAATCAGTTCATTTTCTTTAACTTCTTTAAGGATCCCTTGGCCTCCATTTCCAACTTCACCCTCCCCTATTTATTCCCATTTCCCATTTCATGCCACTATCACAACCTAGAATTGTATTGTGTATTTATCTTTTCACTCATGATCAGGTTCTCTTCACTAGAACTGGCATTTCTTTCCACCATAATAATCTTAGCATCTAGAACATTTGGCAGAGAGTAGATTATGTTAGAGATTTGGGGGGACAAGCAAGAGACACCAATCCCAGTGAATTAAACAGATAGGCTACCAATCGAGTTAGAAACAAAATCCCTAAGCAGCATGCCACAGAGCCAGTCTGGTGAGAAAACTACTGCCTTTGGCTGTGGGTGTTTACACTGCTGATTCCACCACCAAAGTGGAGTCGGTGATGGAAATGCTGCTCTCTGGAAAGTGGATGTTGCCTTACTCACTGTTTCTGCTGCCACAATACATCATTTAAAAAAAAAAATGTTTCTAGTTGTTTACATCATCAGGCCTGATTAGAAATTTTGCCTCTTTGGTCCTGGTTCAGTGGTTCACTTGGTTGGAGTGTCATCCCATATGCCAGAAGGTTGTGGGTTTGAGCTCAGGTCAGGGCACATGCTGAGGTTGCAAATTCAATCCCAACCAGGTCAGAGTGTGTATGGAAGGCAACTATTCGATGTTGCTCGCTCACACTCTCTCTCTCTCTCAAATCAATAAACATATCCTCAGGTGAGGATTCAAAAAAATTGTCTGTTGGCAGAGCTTAGGTTATGGGCCTGAAACCCTTTCAGAGAGGCTGAGAAAATAAGCACCTTGCATTTTCAGGTGCTATAGTGGCAGATGGGCTTGGCCTCATACAGAGGAGTCCCCAAATGAAAGAAGACAGTTCAACTACTATGTGATCAAAATGAAGGACAGAGGTCTTTATTTATACAGGCTCTCAAATTATTCCTTCAATGAACAAATCCTAAAATATGCATATATTGAAAAATATTATTAGAGTAAGTTTTAAATAAGTTTTAAATATGTAATTATAAATTATCTAGTATTTGAATGCTATCAATTACTTTTTTAAAAATATTACTCTTTTTAAAAAAATATAAAAAAAAATTTTTTTATTGTATTTTTTCCATGAGCATTTAGCCCTCTTTATATGCCCCCACAATCACCACACTGTTGTCCATGTTCATGAGTTCTTTTGCCTTTTCACTTGATCCCTCCACCCACCGCCTCAGAGCTGTCATTCTGCTCTCTACCTATGGTCTGTCTCTATTTTACTTGCTATTTCAGTTTGCACATTAGATTCACATATGAGTGAAATCGTATGGTATTTGTCGTTATTATAATTCTGGTTTCCTCCTTCCAGACTTGGATTTAAAAAAAAAAAATCTGTGCTTCCAAGCAGCTTGAATTTTCTTTAACCATGATGTGAGAGACAACGTGAGCTACTTTCCAGATTCTCCTTGCATGAAGGACTTGCTGCCTAGCTGCTGGCACGGCAGTCAGCTGTCATCTGACAGGCCTTCCTGTTATGGCCTCCATCACAGTTACATTGCCCAAGGTTGGGCCCCTTCTCAGAGTAGCCTGCATCTGATAACTGATCAAAAAGGGAGTAGAACGTCCTGACTTCCTTGCCCCAATTCCAAAAAACTCTATAAAGCCAATCAAGGCCCAGAGTTCCCAAGGGGTCAGTCCAGGCTGGCATTAGGCCTTTATGCAGCTTGACTCCTCCCACTACACAGCCCTGCTTTCTTCCCCTGCTGCCCACCAAGTTGTGTCCAAAGGCACTCCTCAGAAGACACTCTCAAAGCTAAATTCCCTTTCAGAGTCTACACCATGGGACACCCAGCCTGGGACAGTTGGTACAAATAGTAATCCAAGAAAGGAGGCATTCAGATGGGGTTTGGAACCGAAACACATCTCCTGGCTGACAGAAAAGTGGCACAAGGGAAATTTCTGTGATGATGTAAGCATTCTATACTTCAATTGTGCTAGCGTTTACATTTGTATACACTGATAATTTGTGTAAGTTTGTTTAATGAAATGATTTTAAATAAAAATAATTTTAATTAAAAGATAAAATGCTTGTGTGATTTGTTTCCTGAAATAAAGTAAAATGGATTTTATTGTTTTTTCAAATATATTTTATTGATTATGCTGATACAGTTGTCCCATTTCCCCCTTCACTTCCCTCCACCCTATATACCCTCTCCCACCCACATTCACCCCCTTTAGTTCATGTGTCATAAGTTCTGTAGCTTCTACATTTCCCATACTATTCTTGCCCTGCCCCTGTCTATTTTCTACCTACCATCTATGCTACTTATTCTCTGTACCTTTACCACCTCTCTCCCTACCCCACTCCCCTGTTGATAACCCTCCATGTGATCTCCATTTCTGTGGTTCTGTTCCTGTTCTAGTTGTTTGCTTAGTTTCTTTTGGTTTTGTTTTAGGTGTGGTTGTTAATAATTGTGAGTTTGCTGTCATTTTACTATACATGTTTTTTTTAATCTTCTTTTTCTTAGATAAGTCCCTTTAACATTTCATACAGTAAGGGCTTGGTGATGATGAACTCCTTTAACTTGACCTTATCTGAGAAGCACTTTATCTGCCCTTCCATTCTAAATGAAAGCTTTGCTGGATAGAGCAATCTGGGATGTAGGTCCTTGTCTTTCATGACTTGGAATACTTCTTTCCAGCCCCTTCTTGCCTGTAAAGTCTCTTTTGAGAAATCAGAAGACAGTCTGATGGGAACTCCTTTGTAGGTTACTGTCCCCTTATCTCTTACTGCTTCTACGATTGATTTTATTGTTTATAAATTATACCTAACTATTATATATAAAGAAAAGGCAGAAAGTTAAGAGTATCATATTGATTTGGTGACTTCTAGAGTGGACACTGACATATGATATACATAGCAGATACACAAATATCAGCTAATAGGTAGGTCATTAGTGATGCCTTTGGGTCTCCAGTGGAATGTGTTAGTAGTTTGGCAAAAAGACCGTTTGTGAGGCATCCTCATTTATATAGTTGAAATAAAACTATAAAAGTTGAAGATGATTAGGTTCAAACAGCAATTGTTAAGAGATCATGTGTTAGTCACCACATTCTACCTGAATAAGATAAATCATCATCAAGACAGGACAAATAAAGTGATTACCAGATTTTACTTTTCTCCTTTATGCTAAATAGTTTCCAACATAAAAAAATTAGCAGATTCTCCCTGAGAAACTACTGTACTTTGCCGTGCACGATGAGTACATACCATGGGCATAACCCTGTGTATAATGCGCACAAAACATAGGTGCACATTATAGATGGGAGTGTACTATGCATGGAAAAATATGATATTTAGTGTTCAGTGCTTTTTAATTTTGATTTAAAATTCCAATGAATGCAGATCAAATGATTAAATTTGAGGGTAATATATAACTAAGCCACAAACATTCTCAAGAGTCAAAATTTGAACTCTTTGGTGCCTTTTATTTACTACAAAGAAATTGATGGAACATTGAACATTCTCCACCAAAAGTTCAGTAGAAACCTAAAAATATCACCCCGAATTCCTTTAATAGTTCTATCACTTTAATTTTTAAAAGATTTTATTTATTTAGGTTCTGGCCAAGATGGAGGCATAGGTGGATGCACTGTACCTCCATGCACAACCAAGATAGGAACAACAATTTAGAAAAAGAATAACATCCAGAACTGGCAGAAAATTGATCTGAATGGAAGTCAGACAACCAAGAAGTTGAATTAGACCCATTCATCCAGACCAGTGGGGGGGCGGAGACGAGCAGCCAGGCTTGGGTGGCAGCGCAGAGAGCAGAGAGAGTTGGAACCAGGAGCGTAAGGCATCTGGGGCGTGCAAGACCACAGCGGGTGGACGTGGACCCTGAGTGCGTAAGCAGCAGCTGGCAGACCTCGGCCAAGGGGTGGCAACCGGCAGACCCAGTAAGGTGACGATTGTAAAGCAAGGCAGTGCACGCAACCCAGGATCCCAACGCTGGGAAACAGAGCCTCGGGACACTGATTGAGGACACCTGTGGGAGTTGAGGCGCATGGAGAGACACCCAGCCTCACAGGAGAGGTCTTTGGAGGGTCACACAGTGTGCACAAGCCCACCCACACGGGAATTGACACCAGAGGGGCCCAGTTTGCTTGGGGGAAACAGCAGAAGGGACTGAGGTCCCATGGAGAATGAAGCAACTGCCATTGTTCCCTCTCGACCCCGCCCCCACATACAACGTCACAACCCAGCAACTGGGGTGCCCCACCCTGGTGAACACCTAAGGCTCTGCCCCTCACCGTAATAGATGCGACCAGACCAAAAAAAAAAAGAGAGAGAGAGAGAGAGAGATGGCTCAAACAGAAGAACAAATCAAAGCCCCAGAACCCATCATTTTAAGCGACTGAGAGATAGCCAACCTATCAGATGCACATTTCAAAGCACTGGTGATCAGGATGCTCACAGAATTGGTTGATTTTGGTCGCAAATTAGATGAACAAATGCAAGCTATGATAAGAGAAATGAAGGAAAATGCACAGGGAACCAATAGTGAGGGGAAGGAAATCGGGATTCAAAACAATGGAGTGGACCAGAAGGAGGAAAGAAACAACCAAACAGGAAAGAATGGAGAAATAAGAATTCAAAAAAACGAGGAGAAGCTTAGGAACCTCCAGGACATCTTTAAATGTTCCAACATCCGAATTATAGGGCTACCAGAAGGAGAAGAGGAAGAGAAACAAGTGGTAAAGTTATTTGAACAAACAATAAAAGAGAACTTCCCCATCCTGGCAAAGGAAATAGACTTCCAGGAAGTCCAGGAAGCTCAGAGAGTCCCAAAGAAGATGGACCCAAGAAGGAACACACCAAGGCACATCATATTTACATTAGCCAAGGTAAAAATGAAGGAGAGAATCCTAGAAGCTGCAAGAGATAAGGAGACAGTAACCTACAAAGGAGTCCCATCAGACTGTCAGCTGATTTCTCAAAAGAGACTTTACAGGCAAGAAGGGGCTGGAAAGAAGTATTCCAAGTCATGAAAGACAAGGACCTACATCCCAGATTGCTCTATCCAGCAAAGCTTTCATTTAGAATGGAAGGGCAGATAAAGTGCTTCTCAGATAAGGTCAAGTTAAAGGAGTTCATCATCACCAAGCCCTTACTGTATGAAATGTTAAAGGGACTTATCTAAGAAAAAGAAGATTAAAAAAAACATGTATAGTAAAATGACAGCAAACTCACAATTATTAACAACCACACCTAAAACAAAACCAAAAGAAACTAAGCAAACAACTAGAACAGGAACAGAACCACAGAAATGGAGATCACATGAAGGGTTAGCAACAGGGGAATGGGAGTAGGAGAGAATAGGAAAAGGTACAGAGAATAAGTAGCATAGACAATAGGTAGAAAATAGACAGGGGGAGGGCAAGAATAGTATGGGACATGTAGACACTAAAGAACTTATGACACATGGACATGAACTAAAGGGGGTGAATGTGGGTGGGAGAGGGTGTATAGGGTGGAGGGGAGTGAAGGGGGAAATGGGACAACTGTATCAGCATAATCAATAAAATATATTAAAAAAAGATTTTATCTATTTACTTTTAGAGAGAGGGGAAAGGAAGAAAAGAAACACTGATGTATGGGAGAAACATCTATTGGTTACCTGTCTCATACCCCCAACTAGGGACCTGGCCCACAACTCCAGGCATGTGCCCTGACTGGGAATGGAACTGGAGACCTTTTGGTTTATGGGACGAGGCCCAATCCACTGAGCCACAGCAGTCAGGGCTAATAGTTTTATTTTCAAATGTCATTACCTAGAAATCTGGATAATAAAATTTTTAAATTACATTTTTATTCTTTTTTTTCCAGTAACTTTTCTCTAACCTTTGCCCCAAATTCTCAATTTTAAATAAGGAGAATATAACACTGACATTACATTGTAAAGCAATGAACCAACAAAAGCAAGAATTCTAAACTTTACCTTCATATTAACAGATTCTAGTTTGTAGCATGAAATAAAAAAGTATCTAGAGATCATATGTTGAAAAATTATTTAGCTTTAGAAAATAAGTTAAATCTCCTTCATGTAAAAGCAAGTTTCTTAGTGTGGCTTGAAGTTAGCAAGAGGAAGCCACTCCCTTATTAAGACATATTCAACTATGGAAATAATGTAGAGTTCCAAAATTAGTAACAGTTTTATTATTGCCACAGTGTGGAAATAAACTATGCCTTTTTGCTCTGTTACTCAATCTGTTTAACTATCCATGTAAAGTTATTCTTGGCTACTCCAAAGCGAAAACCTAACTTTGTTAAGGTTAGAAGAGAGAAATTTCTGCTAAAAAGGAAGAAAGGCTGGTTTAATTCTTATACATATGCTACACTTTTTTGACTCAAAGAAATGTGATCCAAATAACTACTAACACTGAACACTCTTGTGTTAAAGCCAATTAGATACCTTATTTTTTTTAGTTAATCAGACAACCTACATGATAGGAGCCACATTGGCTTTGGTCTATAACAATGGCAGCATTCAAAATGCTAGAATAGAGACAGAAAAAAGAAATCTGGCAAGTATTCAACATGAAGTTTCCATGAGCATCACTGTATTTAGGGAGTTTACTTAGGCAATGAAGCACAACCAACAATTTACAATACAACAGTACTATTATAAATCATGACAATGCACAAACTGTCAAAATGTATTTCAAAAAGATGCAATTTTATGCTCTCTACAGGAGATATAATTTGAATAGTTGAAAGTAAAAGGATGGAAAAGATACACCATTTGCAGAGAAACCATAAGAAAGTTGAGCGACTATATATTAATACTAGGCAAAGGATTCAAAACAAAAATATTACTAGAAATGAATAGGAATATTTTATAATGGTAAAAAAAGTTAACCCACCAGGAACATTAAACTATTAGAAACGTATGTGTTCCTAGCAACGATGCCACAAAATACATGAGGGAGAAAGTGATAGAATTGAAGGAAGGAATTGAATTAAAAAATAGTGTTTGGAGACTTCAACACCCCACTTTCAATAATGAATAGA
This sequence comes from Tonatia bakeri, assembly GCA_004024845.1. Lineage (NCBI taxonomy): Eukaryota > Metazoa > Chordata > Mammalia > Chiroptera > Phyllostomidae > Tonatia > Tonatia bakeri. The sequence continues at coordinate 61,354 of PVIA01002404.1, read as the reverse complement.
ACAACTGCAAAGAAGATCAATAGAGAAATGGAAGACTTGAATAACACTACCAACAACAGCACCTAAAAGACATCTATACAACACTCCGCCCAGCAACAGCAGCATACACATTCTTCTCAAGTGCACATGGAACATACTCCAGATCAGGCCATATATTAGGTCACAAAATAAGTCTTGATAAATTTAAAATTGTTTCTGAACAATTGTTTCAGTAATTGACTGAAATGTACATAGTAGATTAAAATTCAAAACCAGTAAGAGGAAATTTAGGAAATCCACAAATACAATAGTTCCCCATATCTCTAGTTTTGTTTTCTGTGATTTCATCTACCAACAGCCAACTGCAATCCAAAAATATTAAATGGAAAACACCAGAAATAAACAGTTCATGAGTTTTAAACTGTGCACTGTTCTAAGTAGCATTATGAAATTTTGTACCATCCTGCCCAAGATGTGAAGCGTCCTTTTGCCCAGCATACCAGGCTCATTACACTTCTGCTAATTAGTCACTTAGTGGCCATATTGGTTAAGATGGACTGTCGTGGTTTCATAGTACTTGTGTTCAAGTTATCCTTGTCTCACTCAATAATGGCCTAAGGCGCAAGTATAGTGATGCTAACAATTCAAATATGATACAGGAAAGCCATAAAATTATTCCTTTAAATGAAAAGGTGAGTCTGTGTAGGAAAAAACAAAGTATATATAGGGTTCAGTACTATCCATAGTTTCAGGTGTCCAGTGAGGTCTTGAAACATATTTTCCCTAGATAAGGAGGCACTACTACAAGTGAAAAATAACAGAGTTAAATAGCCTATTAATCAAAGATTAATATTCAATCAAAATTTGAAAATACTGTTTAATAAATAAAAAAGCATAGCAAAATTATGAGAAAATTATGGGGTGCAGATAAAGCAATGCTTACATGGAAATTTATAGCTATAATGCCTATATTAATAAGATCTCAAATCAATAGATCAGCCTTCCACATTAAGACAGTAGAAAAAAGAAACTAGACCTAAAGAAAGCAGAAAAAAATAAAGATTAAAGTACAAATTAAAATGTAAAAAAGGCAGAGAAAAATCAACAAAACCAATAACTGCTTCTTTGGAAAGATTAACAAAATTGTCAAACTTTTAGCTGAGCAAAAAAGAAAAGAGACAAAATAAATTATTAAAATCAGGAATGAAAGAAAATGCATCACTGATTTTTATTTATTGATCATACATAAATAAAAAAATAGAAGGAAATATTATGAACAATTGTATACCAAACAAATTAGCTGATTTGAATGAAATAGAAAAATTCCTAAAAAGATACAAATTACTTCTTAAAACTGGCCCAAGAAGAAATAGAAAACTGAATATCCCTGTATCACAATTAGAGATTGAATCAGTAATTTAAAAACTGCCCACGAGCCCAGGCTCAGATGATTTTTTCAAAGAGTTCTACTACACATTTGAAAAAGAAATAATTGTATGCCTTCACAAACTTGACAAATTCAAGAGCAGAAAGTATTTAGGAACTCATTCTATGAGGTATTACCCTGATAATAAAACCAAACAAAGGCATCACAAGAAAACTATAAGCTGATGTCTCATTGATATAAATGCAAAAATCCTTGACAAATAATAGCAAACTGAATCCAGGAGCACATAGACAGGATTATACATGATGACCAAGTGGGATATATCCTAGAGAGGCAGAAGTGGCTCAACATCTGAAAATCAATTCATGCAACACACCATATCAATACAACATAAGGCCAAAATGATTATCTCAATAGAAAAGAAAAAGTGTTTGTCAAAACCCAACACTCTTTCACAATCTAAAATAATAAAAACTAGGAAGAGAAAAAAACTTAGACTGATACAGGGAATCTAAGAAAAATACATGGCTAACATCATACTTAACAATGAAAGATTAAATTAAATACATTCCCCTTAAGAAAAGGAAAAAGACAAATATGTTCACTCTAACTACTTATATTTAACAACATTGTACTGGAAACACTAGCCAGGGTAATTAGTCAAGGAAAAAAAATGAATGATGCCTGGCCCTGGACAGTGTGGATCAGTTGGTGGGAAAGGTCCTATAAACTGAAGGGTCAGGAATTCTTTTACTGGTTAGGGCACACACCTGGTTTGTGGGTTTGGTCCCCAGTTGGGCACATGTGAGACATGACTGATAGATGTTTCTCTCTCACATCGATGTTTCTCTCCCCCTCTCTCCATCCTTTCCCTTCTCTCTGAAATCAATAAGCATGTTTTTAAATGAGGATAAAAAAATAGATGCCTAGATTGAAAGCAAATATATCCCTATATGCAGATGAAATAGCATTATATATAAAAAGTCCTAGGGATCCACTAAAAATCTACTAGATTAAAAAAAAAACTCAGTCATATTATAACATATAAAATCAATATAAAAAATCAACTTTACTTCTAATATAAATTTGAAATGAATAGTCCAAAAATTAAATTAATAAAAAGATTTCATTTACAATGTCAAAAAGATTAAAATACTTTGGAATAAATTTAATAAAAGAATTTAAATTTATACAATGGAAATTATAAAAACACTGTTGAAAAATAGAAAGGACCTAAATAAATGGAAAGGCATCTCATATTGGGGATTGAATAACTTAATATAAGATGACAATTCTTCCCATATTGACCAACAGATTCAACTCAATCCATATCGAAATAATAGCTGCCTTTCTTTCATAAATTAATCATAAAATTCATATGGAAAGGCAAAGGATCCAGAATACACAAAATTACTTTTGAGAAAAAATGTTGCTATACAGATCTATAAAATGAATTGAGTGTCCATAAATGAAACCTTAAATTTATGGTCAATAGATTTTTCTATAAATGCACCAAAAACAATTCAATAGAGGAAAATATTCTTTTCAACAAAAAGCACTGAAACAACTGGATAGACACATGGAGAAGAATGAAGTCAAAACCCTTCCTTATACCATATCCAAAAATTAACTCAATAAATAATAGGTCTAAATATAAGAACTAAAACTATAAAAGTTTTAAAAGAAAATTTGAGGGTAAATCTTTGTGACCTTAAGTTGAGCAATGGTTTCTTAGAGATGACACCAAAAATACATGGGACAGAAGAAAAAAAATATTTTGGGATTCATCAAATTAAATACTTTTATGGTTGAAAAGATACCATCAAGAAAATGAAAACAACAATCCCATGGAAGGAGAGAAAATATTTGCCAATCATATATCTGATAAGGGACTTGTTTCTACACACTATTAAAAAAACCTCCTGTAACTCGATAATAAAAAGATAATTCAATAAAAATGATATCTGAATAGACATTTCTGCAAAAAAGATACACATATGGCCAACAAGCATATACGAAGATGCTCAACATCTTTATCCATCAGGGAAATGCAAATTAAAACCACCATGAGAGTGATGTCATGGTGGTGTGATAAATCTCCTTGATCTTTTCCTCTTGAAGTTTCAACAATTTGAACAGCTATAACTCAAAAGATTTCCTGCTCAATGCAAACATGCCTGAGAGACCCACACATTGAAACATCTAAAGGTGGGCAAATGGGAGCAAACACGGGAGGCCAGAAGACAAAATATCTCAAAGGAGTCACATAGGTAGCCCTATGCTGGGAGCTCATGAGGGGCTGAAGCCAGAGTAGGGAGGAAATCAGGTTGTGGCTGGCACTCTATTCAGCCAGGAAGAGCAAAAAGATTCAGTGGGCATTCCTGCAGGAGGGGGCAGTATGAGCTGTGGCTGAGCCTAGAGACCTGGGCAAGGTCACAGAACAGAAGTGTGACTGCTGTTGTTGGGTGATTGGCATTTCAGACAGAGAAACAAAGTCATGGAGCCTGGCTGCCCCAGCTAATGTCCCTCTGCCCTTGGTGTTGGGTTGCAGATCACCCTATCTGTAAATCTAAGAACTTGTACCAAAGAATCACTGCTTTCTCTGAGCAAAGGATGCACTTTGTGACTGGTCTCAGGGTCCAGGTGCAGGGGGTATCCCATGGAGTTCTGAACTTGCCATTATCAGGACGGAAAAACAACATGGAAGGCTGCCAGGTTCCCTCAACCCAGCCCAGCACTACCCCCTCCCCTGCCCCAAGTACCACAGCTACACTGAAAGCAGCATCTGGCTATGGGAGATAGAACTGGAATTTCATAGATTTGGAGCCCCACTGCCCACTGCATTCCCCTTCAGTGTTGGTCACCTGGACTGGGGTGACTAGATCACAGGGGAGGAAACCATCTCCCATTTTCCACTACCCCACAGAGATCTGTAAAGCCAGAGAAGTACAAGAGAGCTACAAAAACAAACAAACAAAAAAAACCCTTGTGATTCAGTGCCTCCTACTGGAAAGTAATAGAAAGACCTCTTTATATCAATCTGCTTGAGAAGTACCACTCATACATACATAGATGCCTAGACAGAGAAAGAATCCATCAAACATCATGAATAACAAAGGTAGCAAGGCAGTTCAGAAAGAAAATGAAAAAGTAACCTATAAAGGACAGCTCATTAGGTTATCATTGGACTTCTTAGCAGAAACTCTACAAGCTAGAAGACTAAAACCAAATATTCAAACTACTAACAGAGAGAAATACCAGCCAAAAATAATATATCCAGCAAAGTTATCCCTTAGATACAAAGGAGAAATAAAGGCTTTTCCAGACATACAGAAGCTGAGGGAATTAATTTCTCACTAGAAGATTGCCACTGTAGGAAATACTCAAGGGGGTTATTTTACCTGAAACAAAGAATAAAGATCATAAAACTATGAGTAAGATCACCAACAAGCTTACAGCATAAACAGGGATAATTTATGAGAACAAAAACATAACAGGGAAGAGAGTAAAGGTCTGAATTTGAAAAGAAGGATGGAATTCAGACACATTGTAAAGAAAAAGGATTTCTGTGTATATGAAACTTTCTTTTTTATTGAACCTAATTGTAACCACACAAACATACACAAACCAAAACTGAGACACGTAACAATACAAAATTAGAAACAGAGGAAAGAGGAATGAAATACCACCAAAAAAAAAAAAAACCCCAACAACAGACAGAAACACAAAGGAAAAGAACCAATGGATGCACAGATCTACCAAAAAAACAAAGATAAAATGGCTATAGGAAATCCTCATACATCAATAATTACCCTAAATGTAAATACACTGAATTCACCAATAAAAAGGCATGGAATAGCACATTGAATCAAAAAACAAAATCCAACCAAATGCTGCCTTCAGAAGACACATTAAGCTACAAAGACAAAGGTAAGACTCAAAGTGAAAGGGTAGAAAATTATTCTCCAAGCAAATAGCATCCATAGAAAAGCGGGTGTAGCCATACTTATATTGGACCAAATAGATTTCAAGATAACAAAGGTAGTAAGAGACAAAAATAGGCATGTTACAATAACCAAGGGGACACTATATCAAGACACAACACTTTTCAATATATGCACCCAATCAGGGAGCATCACAATATATAAAGCAACTACTAACAGAACCAAAGGGAGAAGCTGACAAAAACTCAGTCATAGTTGGGGACATATTTCCTCTATTGACAGCTCTAGACAGATCATCCAAACTGAAAATCAATAAACAAATATCAGCTTTAAATGACATATTAGACCAAATGGCCATAACTGACATTTATGGATTCTTTTATCCTAGAACATCAGATTATACATTCTTCTCTAATGCACATGGAACATTCTCAAGGACAGACCAAAAGTTGGGTCAAAAAACTAGACTCAAAAAATTTAAGAATACTGAAATCATATGAAGCATATTCTCTGACCATAATGCTTTGAAATTAGAAATCAACTGCAAAAGGAGGTGAAACAACCCACAAGTATGTGGAGATTAAGCAATTTACTACTAAAAAAATGACTGGAAGAAATAAAAGGTGAGATCAAAATACATATAGAGACAAATAAGACTGACAATATGACATTTCAAAACTTCTGTGATGTAGTAGAAGCAATAATAAGAGGAATGTTTGTATCATTACAGGCCTATCTCACAAAACAAGAGAAATCCCAAGTAAACAACCCAACATTATATCTTAAAGAACTAGAAAAAGAAGAACAAAAGCAACCCAAAGTCAGCAGAAGAAAGGCACTAATAAAAACTAGAGCAGAACTAAATGAAATGGAGAAGAAAAAGACCATATGAAAAATTAATACAACAAAGAGCTGGTTCTTTGGAAAGATTAATGAAATTGACAATCCCCTGGCTAGACCAAGGAAAAAAAAAGAAAACAAAATCAGAAATGAAAGAGAAGTTACCACAGTCATCACAGATATACAAAGGATCATAGCAGAATACCGTGAAAGACTATATGCCACCAAATTCAATAATCTAGAAGAAATGACTAAGTTCCTAGAAATATATAACCTTCCTAGACTGAATCATGAAGAATTGGAAAAATATAAATAGATTAACAGTGAGAAAATTGAAACAACCATGAAAACCCCCCAAAAAAATAAGAGTCCAGTACCAGGTGGCTTCACTAGTTTATTCTACCTAACATTCAAAGATCTGATACCTATCCTTCTCATATTCTTCCAAAAATTGAAGAGGAGGAAATACTTCCTAACACATTTTATGAGTCCCTGATACCAAAACCTAGCAAGGATAACACACGAAAAATAAAATGACACATCAATATTTCTGATGAGTATAAATGCAAAAATCTTAAACAAAATACTAGCAAACCAAATACAATACATTAAAAAAATAATATATCAAAACCAAGTAGGGTTCATTCCAGGGACACAAGGATGGTTCAACATATGCAAATCCATCAATGATACACAATATTAACAAAAGATAAAATCATATGATTTTATCAGTTGATGCATAAAAAGCATTTGAGAAGACACAGCATCCACTTTTAATTGAAACATTCAATAAAATGGGCATAGAAGGAAAGTACCTCAACATAATAAAACTTGAATATAACAAACTTTCAGCTAATACTATACTCAATGGTGAAAGCTTTTCCTTTAAAATCAGGAACAAGAAAAGGATGCCCATCTTACCACTCTTATTCAACATAGTTCTGGAAGCCCTAGCCAGAGCAATCAGGCAAGAGAAAGAAATAAAAAGCATCCAAATTGGGAATGAAGGAGTAAAATTGTCACTTTTTGCAGATGACATGATTCTGTATACAGAAAATCCAAAAGACTCCACCAAGGAAAATGTTAGAAACAATGAACCAATACAATAAGGTTGCAGAATACAAAAATCCACTGCTTTCCCATATACTAACAATGAAACTTCAGGAAAAAAATGGAAAAAAAAAATCCTTTTGCAATTGTAACAAAAAGAATAAAATACCTAGGAATAAACTTAACAAAGAATGTGAAGGACATATATACTGAAAAGTACAAAGCATTACTAAAAGAGATTTAAAAAGACACAAGGAAATGTAAAGATATTCCGTGTTCATGAATTAGAAGAATCAACATGGTTAAAATGACCATATCAAAAGCAATATATAGATTTAATGTAGTCCCCATCAAAATCCCAATGTCATTTTTTAAAGAAATAGAACAAAAAAAATCATCAGATTTGTGTAGAACTACAAGAGATCCCAAATAGCCAAAGCAATCCTGAGAAAAAAAGAACAAAACTGGAGGTATCATACTACCTGACTTCAAATTATACCACAAAGCTAAAATAATCAAAACAGCATAGAATTGGCAGAAAAACAGACACACAGAACAATGAAACAGACTTGAGAGCTCAGAAATAAAATCACATGTACAAGGGCAAATAATTTTTGACAAAGGAGTCCAAAACACACAATGGAGAAAAGAAGACTTCAAAAAATGGTGCTGGGAAAATTGGAAAGTTATATACAAAAGAATAAAACAATTGGTCCCCATGTACAAAAATTAGTTTAAAATGGACCAAAGACCTAAATATAACATCTGAAACAATAAATTACATAGAAGAAAACATAAGTACTAAATTTATGAACCTTGGTCTTAGGAAACATTTTATGAATTTGACCCCAAAGGCAAGGGAAGTAAAGGCAAAAATAAATGAATGAGACTATATCAAATTAAAAGCTTCTGCACAGAAAAAGAAACCAACCACAAAACAAAAAGGAAACCATTCAAATAGGAGATGATATTTGCAAATAATAGCTCTGACAAGGAGTTAATATCTAAAATAAATAAAGAACTCATACAACAAACAATCCAATTAAAAATTGAGCAGAGGACCTGAACAGATACCTCTCTCAAGAAGGCAGACAAATGGCCAACAGATACATGAAAAGATATTTAACTTCATTAGTTATCAGGGAAATTCAAATAAAAACTATTATATAATGAGATGCCACCTCACACCTGTTAGAATGGCTATTATCAACAAGACAAGAAATAACAAGTATTGGGGAAGTTGTGGAGAAAAAGAAACTGTCATTCACTGCCGGTGGTAATGTACACAGGTAAGAAACAATGGAAAACAGTATGGTGTTTCCTCAGAAAATTAAGAATAAAATGACCATATGACCCAGCAATCCTTCTTCTGGGTATCTACTTGAAAAACTTGAAGTCATTTATTTTTAAAGATATATGCACCCCTGTGTTTACTGCAGTATTATTCATGGTGGCCAAGACACGGAGACAACCAAAGTGTCCTTTAGTAAAGGACTGGGTTAAAAAGAGGCGATATTTACACGCTATGGAATACTACTTAGTCATAAGAAAAGATGAAATACTGCCAGTTGTGACAACCTGGATGGATCTTGAGAATATTGTGCTAAATGATATGTCAGTCAGAGGAAGCTAGAACCATATGATTGAACTTATATGTGAGATATAAAACTGAAACCCATAGGCACAGACAACAGTATGGTGATTACCAGAAGGAAGGGGGTGGGGAGCAGTCAAGGGTAAAGGGGGCCAAATATATCATGATTTGGGGTGGTGGATGCATAATGCAATAGACATATTGCATATCATAGAAATGTACACTTGAAACCTATATGGTCTTATTAATCAATATCACCCCAATAAATTAAATTTAAAAAGAAAACCACAATGAGGCACTACTTCACATCCATTTGTATTAGTATTATAAACTAGTATCAAGTTAAAAAATGGAAAACAAATGTTGTCAGAATGTGATATAATTGGAACACTTATACATTGCTGATAGAAATATAAAATGGGGCAGCTGCTTTGGAAAACAGCCTGGCATTTCCTCAAAGGCCATATGGCCCAGCAATTCTATTTCTAAGTATATACCCAAGAGAAATGAAAATATATGTCCACATAAAGCCTTTTACATGAATGGTCATAGCAATATTATTCATAATAGCCAAAAAGTAGAAAACCCTCAAATGTCTATCAACTGAAAAATGGATAAACTATAATATTGTGATAATATGATAGTAAGATATTATTTTACATTTAATACTGAGAAGAACATGATCACAATGGTTTTTAAAAGAAAGATTTACTATAGTATCAATGTGGATAATCAATTGGGTGGGGTAGGCGCTAGGGATGGGGGAAGGAAGGACATTAGGAGACAGCTGCAATAATCCAAAGATGATTGAACTAAGGCAGTAGAGGTATAATATAAAGATGGGATAGATTTGGGAGATATTAAGAGTCTAGAATTAATAGGACTCAGAAAATAATGGAGGAGAAAGGAGAAAATATAGAGCTGAGTAACAGCTAGCTCCCACTTCTGAGGACTACACTCAACCATCACCTCCAAGAAAGTTTTCCTGAATTCACAATTTGACTTCTATGTCCTTTTTTTGTGCTACAAATGCATATGGTACACACCTCTGTCATTGGATTTACCACATTTTAATATACTGTGATTCTCTATTCATGACCTTATCTCATAATGTCTTTGTAGTACTATACTCTAGAACTTAGTGCCTGGCACAGAACATTAAGAAAATAAAAGCTTTTGAACTACAAAAATCAATGTAGAAGGTGTTACCAACTAGGATAGAGAAATAGAAAATACAACAAGGGAAGCAAGTTTAGTTTGAGGAAGGAAAACATGCTGAGGTGAAATAATAATGTCAGTTTTTCCTATGTGCCTATAACACATCCAAAGATAATTGTTAGGGAGAAAGTTGAAGATCAGTGAAAGGTTTGGAACAGAGTTAGTGAGTATCAGGACATAGGAGGTACAGGCAATAACTAAAATCTTGTGCATGTGGACAAGATTGCCTGCAAATCATATAAAATAGAAGTAAAGCCAGATAAAAACAGAACCTTGGAAAACTGACATTAAGGAAAGGGCAGATTAATTGCAGTTCACAAAAGCGGTCTGAGGTAGGATTACAGAAAAAAGAAAAATCAAAGAAAATGACATCACCATCACAAAAAAGAATTTCAAAAAGGGCTAAAAGGTATTTACTGGATTTGGCAAAAGTCACTGGTGAGCTGGGCAGAAGCAGTTTCAGTGGATAAAGAGAAATGAATACCTATCCTACAGTTCAGGAAGAGCAAAAGAGAGATCAGGAAGTGGAAACAGAAAAATCAAGAAGCCTGACCATGAGGTAAAGGAGAAATGTTGCGTACTTAACTAAATGGTGATCCCAGGTGAAGGATAAAATTTTTATTATATTTTGTTTGTTTCTCTTTTTGTTTTAATTGATACATCAATGGAGAAGCTGAAGGGGAATAAACTGATAAAGTCAATCACTGAGAAAACAGAAGGGGATAAAAAGCACAGCTTTAGACATTAAGGATCTATAAGGGTAGATTTCTAAGTATCAGGGAGCAGGACATAAGGGAGGGCTAGTAGGAGATAAGGGAGTTGCCTCCTGATGGTCTCAACTGTCTTAATGAAGACATAAGGTAACGTGCTAAAAAGTAATAGGGAAATAGTAAGAAATAAGCCTAGATGATCTTGACAAAGGTTTTAAATAATTGTTGAAAGAATGAAAGAGAAAAGCTGAACTGGAAATACTGAACTGTCCCACAATACTAGGGATGCAAATAAGGTCGAAGCCCAAAAATCTAAACTAAATATAGCAGTCTTCAAGAGTATGTGATTTTCCCCCCCAGTCATAGGGGATAAAAAGGTAAAAGTTAAAGAAAATGGAAGTTGAAAAGAAACAGTGAGTTTATATATGCAAAAATTCATTAAGCTGTACATTTCAGATTTGTTTACTTAACCATTTATAAGTTGTACAGTAATATGAACATTAATTTTAAAAATTCTATTATCTGTCTCATTTCAAGTACCCTACCCTCCCACCCCCAAATCAAGAGGCAAAAATGAACCTCTAAGACATCTATTTAAAAACATGTTAAAAAAAACTAACAAAAAGACTAAAAATGAAAACAAACAAAAACCTGGGAAAATAACCTCTTTCCACTCAAATGCATGTTTTTAATCTGGAGTAAATTACAGACCACCAAGTATAGTCTGAGGTGGGTATAGAGCACCAGTTCCCACACAAAAATTGTTATTGTTGGCATTGGTGCTTTAATCCAAAGAGGACACAAATTCTGCTCATGTTTGAATAACCCTTGCCAACAAATTGATCCCATAGCAGCAGGGCTGTAAGGCATAGTTTCAAAGATTGAAGGGAAATATAAAGGGGAAAAAACTCAGTAAGTATATTTTCTCCTACTTAGAACTGAGGATAGATTCCTTTAAAAAGAAAAAAAAAGCTTTTTATCTTTGCCCTTTTTCCAAAAGCAGCCCAAAAGGGCATTAGAGAACATCTGTAATTTACATAAAAGGGAGAAATGCCAAAGAAATACAGATTCCACAGCTGTTAACCCAGGGGAAAGTCAAATCAAGAAAATCTCTAAATAAGGTCTAAAAGGCAGATGCTCTGCTAGTGGGCAGCTAACTTCCCAAACCAGAAGTATGGAGTGGGCACATGGAAAGCTAATGTCTGCCTTTCTGGAAAGCTACCTTTTGTCTCTATATAGTCAAACCAGCACAATGCAAAATTCCTTTGCCAATTAGGATATACCCAAAGAAATCTTGAAATTTTGCCTGGCCACCATCTACCCCATGAACAGAGGAAGGGATTTTCCTTATCATTTTAATGTTTATCTTTTTCATCTACTCAATATTACTTGTTGGTTTAACAATATCAGAAGGGTAAAAGCTCCCAAATTGTACAATATCAAAAGTTAATAAGATTTCAGAAATTCTCTAAGAGGCTATAGAACCAGATCCCATGAATTCAAATTCAGCTTCTTTATTTCCTGTGTTACCTTGACCAAGTTACTGTACATTTACAGACCCCAGTTTCCCACCTGTAAAATGAATACTACCTACTCATAGAGTTGTAAGAATTAGTCAGTCAATGCAACAGTGCATACAGATACAAATATTAGGTACATTGTTTAGTGTTCTGTACGTCTTTGCTCCTCTTGTCCCTTCTTTGTCAATTTGGAGCAATTTTATCTCTTTACTATGACTTCTAAAATTTGCGTGGCACCTAGCATTAACTGATATAGCTTATACATTGTGAATGCCTGATAGGCAGAAAGAAAAGGGTCTCAAGCTGTGGCATGATGAATTTGTTGGCCTGTTTACCAATAAATAGCTAGCAAATATTAATGACTCCATCATAGAAATAGATATATTCAGACTTATGATTTGAAGGTTATAGGCTCAATACACCAACTCCATTTCCCTTGACTAGTAGTCCTCTTCCACATAATATATGTGTTTACTGTAATGACTGACTAACTGTCTTTTGCGGAAACTGTTAATATTCTGTATACACAGCATCTGGAAGGATTAAGCAGAACATAAGGGAATTAAAAGATGCAATTAAGTGAAATTAAGAATAGAGAGAAAGGTATGTTCTAAATTCCTAGGAAAGAATTTTAGCACACTTTCATATTTTGCCCCCTTTTTTGTTAGACTAATAGCAAATAGAGCTCTGTCCCTTTAACTGTCAAATGGTTTTCCATCCTACACGTAATCTTTCTCCAGAGGAGTCTTTTAAAAGTTATAAATAAAATATCCCAAATATTTTCTTTTTCCCACAGATGAGAACATTAGAACGCTGATATTTTAATCTGTTCTGTACATGAGTGAGTTGTGTCAACACGGTGCTCACAGCTACAACACTGGAGGGAAAAAAAAACAAGTTTAATTAAGGACAGAGAAGGAACCGCATGTGGAGCCTAAGCCATTGAGATACAATGAAGAGTTGTCATCTTCAGAGTCAATTCTCTACAAACAAATATCTGTCAGTGTCAAAAGAAAAAAAAGACATAGCAATGTACAAGTGTGATGCTATAAAGAAAAACATGGTGGTATCAAAGATCAATGTTCAGACTAAGAATTGAAAAAACAGTATTTATGTAGTACTTACTTCCAGATTCTGAACACTACTGCTAATATCGTTAAACACCTTTGGGTATAAATCGACATCTGTGAACCATATCTATGCGGTAGAAGACAGAGCTGAAGCACAACGAGGGAAAGAAGCTTAGCCAGAATCACCAGGTAATGGTTTAGCAGCAATAGACATTGCTTTTACTAGTTTTATTCAGAATATTGGCTATATTCCTTCCTCAAATTCTAATTTGAAGGGGAAAGTAACATTATTACAATGCTACTTCCAAAATTAAGCATAGCTTTAACTGCATTCTAACAATAGCTTGCTTGCCTCTACCTGCCCTTCTGCCAGGGTATGCTATCACTGGAGCCAGTACAGCACCATGAGAAGAAAACAGGACAGATGTGCCCAGGTTCCACCCTCAGGCCTTCCACTTCCCAGCTCGGTAACTTTTGAGCAAGTTACTTATTTCAGATGCCTTTTCCTCATCTATAAAATAGGTATGATAGCAATTACTAAATAGTGTTATTGTAAGACTCAGTGAGATAATGTGTGTAAAATACTTAGTTCATTTCTTGAGACAGATAGTAGGTGCTCCATAAATAAAATTACTAATTTTTGATTCTTATAACACTGACAACTTGATGATTGTGGTGCCATCATATTCTCCAAATTCCATATTCCTTATGACTACAACTTCTTTTTCCATCTGTAACATAGCATAACTCACCTTTGTGGAAATACTTAGTGTTATGTATAAGTACCTACTGGTCTGCATATATATATACATATACAAACACACATATATAAAGACTATATATGTGGATATATGCATATATAAAAACATACATACACACAGGAGCTGGCAAAAGTAGGTTTACAGTTGTGAGTATGCAAAACACAGAGCTTAATTTTTGTATTGTTATTTTAAAATTATTTTATTACAACTATAAACCTAGTTTTTCTTTTTTGCAGCATAGTATTACAGAATGTTTATCAATATGGATTCTTGTGTTAAAACTGATTGCATTAACTGATTACATTTCAATCTTTATTTTTTTGCATTTATTCTTTATTTTATTGATTATGCTATTACAGTTGTCCATTTTTCCCCTTCATTCCCCTCCACCCTACCCATCCCCTCCCACCTACATCCCCCCCTTTAGTTCATGTCCATGTGTCATAAGTTCTTTAGTGTCTACATGTCCCATACTGTTCTTACCCTCCCCATCTATTTTCTACCTACTGTCTATGCTACTTATTCTCTATATCTTTTCCCCCTCCCTCCTCCTCCCACTTCCGTGTTGCTAACCCTCCATTTGATGACTTTTTTTTACTGTTCATATTTTTAATCTTCTTTTCCTTAGGTAAGTCCCTTTAACATTTCACATAATAAGGGCTTGATGATGATGAACTCCTTTAACTTGGCCTTGTCTGAGAAGCACTTTATCTGCCCTTCCATTCTAAATGAAAGCTTTGCTGGATAGAGCAATCTGGGATGTAGGTCCTTGCCTTTCATGACTTGGAATACCTCTTTCCAGCCCCTTCTTGCCTGTAAGGTCTCTTTTGAGAAATCAGCTGACAGTCTGATGGAAACTCCTTTGTAGGTTACTGTCTCCTTGTCTCTTGCTACTTCTAGGATTCTCTCCTTCATTTTTACCTTGGCTAATGTAATTATGATGTGCCTTGGTGTGTTCCTCCTTGGGTCCAACCTCTTTGGGACTCTCTGAGCTTCCTGGACTTCCTGGAAGTCTATTTCCCTTGCCAGATTGGGGAAGTTTTCCTTTAATATCTGTTTAAATAAGTTCTCAATTTGTTGCTCTTCCTCTTC